>JAAKBH010000037.1:800000-1028801 GCA_019776075.1 Amaranthus palmeri | reverse complement strand
TAGAAAATTTAGAGTATTTCCAGAATTATCGGTTAGTTTAATAGTTGGAGTTTCTATAATTCTCATTATTTGTAGGAAGGATTAACTTACTATTTTTTTCAGGACTATCTTATTTATTTTGAGCCATATAAAAAGGTCCTTAAAAACCTCAAAGCGTAATAAATAATTAAATACTTCATTTGTTTTGTATGTTGATATTTTAACTATTTTATAAAAATTGTAATAACTCATAAAACATAGCAAAAAAAAGTAAATCATGTATAATTCAGTTAATATTAACCTTGAACATGAAAATTTTTAAAAATATTTTTTAAACGCAAAAAAAGTCCTAAGCGATATATAACCCACTTTACCCTTACTAATCAACGCGGAACAGATTTATTCCCTTCTCATGTGTTAATGATGGAGCAATTTGTAAATGTAAGTATTAGGTATGTCTAGTAATGTAAGTATTAGGTATGTCTAGGTTAAATGGATTGTATATCCCTGCAAGCTGCATGGATAATATATGGAGGGAATCAACAACTAGTACTTCAGAGTGTCCCCTTCATCATTCATGCCTGACTAAGGAACTTCTCCAATAATTGTAGTGAGATCTAAAAATTCAGTTCCACTTTTGAAATTAATTAATAAGTGTTTTGTAGTTTGAAATTAACCTTCATTAATTCTCCTTTGTAATTCTTCAAGTTGTAATTAGCTTCCGATTACTTCCCTACACTTAACCTTCATTTGTAATTCCTTCAAGTTGGTAATTCTCCTTTAAACTCATTAAAATTATCACTAATGATATAACTAATTATACTGTAGAAGAAAAATAATTTCATCAATTCTCAAATGAAACGGTTTTATATTGACATCGTTTCATTAAGCTAACCCAATATATACTTCCACTTTTAAAATGTCATTATAACTTTAACAGTGATCACTTACAATCCTAAAGTGATCAATTATAATCTTTAAAAGTTAAAATTTGAATTATCATTTTTTATAACCTTAAGGTAATCAAAACTTAAAATGATCATAATAACCTCAAAAATTAAAACGATCACTTTTTATAGTTTTAAGGTGATCATTAGAAAATTAAATTGAACATATTTTTTTTTTTTTGAGATAAAATTAAATTGAACATATAGTCTATCTCATAATTTGGGTTATGTTAGGAAGCAAAAATATCTACCGACACAAAAAAAATGCAGCAAAAAAATGAACCATAAACATACAAAGAAACCAACGACAAAGGGAGGTGCAGAAAAGTGAAAAGTTGGTACCGTCTATTGGTAAAAGTGGGCCTCTTGGGCTGGTCCACAGCACATGACATTTCTATCACGGGCCCATTTGAATTCTACAACTCCTCTTTAGATCAATGCAAATTGTTACGTGAGACAGTATCTCCAAGAAACGCATTTATGGACTAAATATCCTAATAAATACAAATCAAAGAGAAAATAATAATATAGACTTTTGGCTTGTAGATTGGTGCAAAAAAAATGTTTGGTAAATGACTTTTAAAGCAGTTGAAAAGCTGCCTTTTAAGCTAAAATGAAAAAGCTGCTCCAGCTAGCTTAAAAGCCAACATTTCCAGCTGGTCAAACAAGCCAAATAAAAAACCAACCGCCAACAGCCAATTGCCAAACACCCCATATACACATTTTGTTTTTTATTGTTGATATTTTTTAACTACTTTATAAGAAAAGTACTAATACACATATTACTATGATAAAAAGTAAACTATATCTAAATTTAATTCAAGTTGATATCAATCATATACAGGAAAATAAAATCTTTTAGGCTGTAAAATATTTTAGGGCCCTAGACAGTAGCTCACTTGCCCCTTACTAATTGATGACGATGTATATAAACATGTTTTACTATGAAACGATGGGCTCCAACTTTATTTTAATAATTATAATCAGGATATAAACAAGGTCCTATATTGATGTATTTTTAAACTTTTAAGCTATTCAAATTTCGTAACAAATTGAATTGCGAGTTTTCGATATAATATTCATTTTGGTAATATATTCTCTATGTCTAACTATAAGGAATTATAGATTCTTTCTTTTATTTATTGTGACGCAAATATAATCGTAAAAATAATGAGAAAAGTGAATATTTGTTTACTTATTTTGTTTTAAACATAACCGTACATATTCTTTCTTATTTTGTTTATAAAAGACGGTCTTAAGTAAAAATTTATGATTAACCATACATATTTTAAGAAATTTTTTGTTTCAAAGGTGTCCTTGACAAATTTCAGTACTTTTGGATTACCAAATTTGGGCTTTCTATATCACGGCCCATTTTAAGAGCGTATAAAGGAAAGATAATAGTATACCTAATAGACAAATTCTTTATTTACTTTAAACAGCCGGTCTTGGCCGAGACCGTCTCAAGGTGAGACGGCCCAGCCCAAGCCACGCCTATAGGGGAGAGTAAACTACAATATGATCAGTTTCTATCTTAACACATTCATTTTCATGGTTAAAGTGTTCAGTTTCTAATATGATCAGTTATGCTTCTAGTATGTTTCAGACTAAATGACAATTGTCCATTTATATCAATCAGCTTTAAGACTAAATGGATCAATTGTCCAATAAAGTGTATCAACTTCATTGATAATAGCCTCAATTTAGTCAGTTTATTTTCATATTAAGATACTCAATTTATATATTAAAGTAATACTCAATTGTGCTCTTAACATACTCAATTGTCCTCTTAAAAAAAATTGATATACAATTTGTATATGATTTCACAAATAATGGTATTGAATCAAATTATATGTTTGATTTTCTACCACATCTTCAATTCATTAGTACTCTTTTCAGTGTTCTTGTTAACTTCATCAATTGTTGCCTTATATATTGTTTCTACTACCTTCCTTGCTTCTTCATTGTCTCCATGTAAGTGTGGAACGTCATGCATGTTGTCATCACTATATCCATCAAACCAGACGCTGTTAAGAATCAAATTGAGGCTATTATCAATGAAACTGATACACTTTATTGGACAATTGATCCATTTAGTCTTAAAACTGATTGATATAAATGACAATTGTCATTTAGTCTTAAAACTGAACTCTTTAACCATGAAAATGAATGTGTTAAGATAGAAACTGATCATATTGCAGTTTACTCTCCCCTATAACGCGCGGCTTGGGCTGGGCCGTCTCGGCCAAGTTTTGGTGTACTTTAAAAAATTGTTTCTAACTTACTTAATCAGTTAGTTTTTTCTAAAAAAAGCATTAATTGGACTACTTGTATGGGTCCGTCTCACGATGAGACGGTCTTATACAATACTTGTTGGACTTATTATCTTGACAGCTAATCTCTTGAGAGACGTATCTCAAGCCCAACCCATTAAATATTAATACTTACTAACCGTATTCTTAATGCCTACGAATAGTTTAGTGTTTTCTAAAATAGTATATCACATTTTCATAATTGGGGATAGATATATTTTAGATGATAAGTGAAAGTGGTACACTTTAAAACATATTTTTTTAATAAAGTTTATAGGTGGGTTAAAGGAAGGGAAAGTTAGGTAAAAGTTTATGTTGGAAATAGAGCTGTTCATGGGCGGGCTTGGGCGGGTAGCGGACCGGGTAGCACCTAAAAATTCTACCTGCGGGCTCAAATATTCAAAAGTCCGCCCGCATTCGCGGGCATATTTTTTTGTCGCTACCCGTCCATTTTTAAAGCGGGCGGGACCCGCGGGTAGGCGGGTATTTTTATATAAAAATTTAAAACATGAATCATATTATAAAGTTAAGTTTTTATAAGAACAAAGAAATATAATACATTATCTAAAATACTCTAAATATATATAAAGTCTCAAAATAGTTAAATTACATGAATATTGAATATAGATGGTGGAGTCGGCTACTTCTTCGAACTTTGATAGTTGATTGCTTGAGTGCTTTGAGGGTTAGAAAAATTAAAGTCTAAAAGAAGTAAACCTTAAGACTAGTAGAAAAATAATAAACTAAAGCTGGGTATGGGTGATGTAGTAGTATAGTTTAAAATTTAATAAAATTAATTATTTAATAAATAATATATTAAACTAAGCGGGCGGGCGGGTATACCCGCGGGTAATTTTTTGGTGTCGCTACCCGCCCGTTTATCTTGGCAGGCGGGTATTACCCATCCAAACTTTAAATTTTTTTGAAAAACGTTGTCCATGCCCGTCGTTTTTCGAGCCGGATTGGGCGGGCCTAGCGGGTAGCCCGCCCATGAACGGCTCTAGTTGGAAACTTGACTAAAGAAAGCGTATTTGCTCAACCTAAGAAGAGATTTTATTTTCACTTTCAAACATACTTATAGTCATCATCAACCTACTTTTCGCTCGAAAACAAACTATGGGCGGGGAAGGTAACAAACTTTTCATATCCATATATACCCCTTCAAAAACATCAGCACTGTACAGATAGAAAATTAAATGGTATCGTGTCCTCATGGGAAAAATTACCTACAAATAACAATCCTTGTCAAAATTAGAACGGAGTAAATAAATAGAGTCACGAATGAAACAATAGTAACTAGGACAGAAAGATGTAACTCAAGGAAAATATCATTAGTCTAAGACATGAATCTGTCGTCTCTAACTATATATATCCATAGTCAGATCCGAAAAGAGGTGCACTCAAAATCTCATATTAGTTATATATAGATCCCTAGTCAGATCTTAAGAGAGGTGCACTTAAAATCTCATATTAGTTATATATAGATCCCTAGTCAGATCTTAAGAGAGGTGCACTTAAAATCTCGTATTAGTAGTGTATAGATTGGTATATGATTGCTACATTAATAATGTTCATGCAAGATACTTGGCGGCAAGATTAATACTTTGTGATAGAGTTATTCTATTTGTTAGCAACACCTTAGTGCAAGCACAAATGCAATTTTATTGATCCACATTATTTGGAGGCAAGCTTACTACTTTGTCTTAGGATTATTTTATTTGTTTAGGCGCTATATAAAGGCTCTAAATCAAATATAAATGCATTTTCGAGAGGCTAATAGATAAAGACTAGGATGATGAAAACTTTGTGCTCGACAGGTTGTTCTCAAGACTTATGAGAGTTGTTTTATCAAGTTAATGTTGTGAGAGAGGTGCCTAAGACACCTTATTAATTATCTTTGTAATCTTGATCTAGTTTTTTTCCTCCATTGGTTATTGACCATTATTAGGTCCTTAACCTTTCATTTCATCACTACAAAAAACAAAAGATTTAAATATACACTACAAAAATCAGATTGTTCTAAAGGGTTAATTTCCTCTTCCTTTACTTATAGAGAATACAAAACCAAAGATTTAATGCACTTAGACTCATTATACACAACAAAAAGAATTATTAATAATTTTAAAAAGATTTAAATATGACTATAGATTGAGGTCACAAAATTAAATTACAACCATTCATGTGCTTGTCTACTAAGTAGTCCTTGGTCTAAAAAGCACCTCAAGAAGGTACTTATTGCCTTCATCATTTAATTTATTATTCACACCAAAAAGATATTAAAAGTCTCCTTAAATAACTATATAAATAGTAATGTTTTCCAAAGGGACTAGCACATTTTGTTCCTAAGTTCAAAAAATGACTAGTGACATAGGAGATGAAGATAGATTGGTAATATGCATAGGTGACATGCATGGATACTACTCAAAGCTCAAAAATCTATGGTACAATCTCAAAATTCAAACAAACCCATCTCAATTTGACAAAGCTTTAATCATATTTCTTGGAGATTATTGTGATAAAGGGCCAGATACAAATAAAGTGATTGATTTCCTGATTGATCTCCCAACAAAATACCCAAATCAGAAGCATGTGTTTCTGTTAGGGAACCATGATTTCGGGTTTTCGGCGTTTCTAGGACTACTTCCACCACCTTGTGATGGGTCGGAGTTTAAGGATGGATGGAAAGAGTATGATGAAAGTAGTAAGGAGTTGGAAGGATGGTATTGTGGTGAAGGGTATGAGGATATGCATGTGCAAGGGAGAAGATGGGGTGGGAAGATCAAAATTAAGTTCAATCAAGCTACTGGTACCATTTTTAAGGGATCTGTTAATAGTTCAGGCCCTACTTTTGAGTCTTATGGTGTTCCTCATGGGTCTTTTGGTATGAATCAAATTTAACTTAGCAATAAGTTTGTTGGGATGATTTATCCAAAAGCGATGAATTAAAAGACTCGTGTACAATTAATAAGTAATTGGAATCCTTCGTCCCATTGCCATATGATTTTGGGATAATATCTCCTTGGCTTAAGAAGTATTTGCACCATGTGTTTCTCCGATTATATGCCAACAATCCGGCATCGACAATAAGTTCAGTATAATTTCAACAAAGTTGGTGGTTAAATTTGACTGATTTATTGATTATTGTCTGTACTGTACAGATTTGAGAAATGCAGTGCCTGATGAGCACAAGAAATTTCTTGCTAATTTGGTTTGGTTTCATGAAGAGGTAAAGCTGACTCTTCTGAATATTAGAAAAATAACCCATATATCATATCGAAAATTAGATTTCTATTGACCAACATTTACTCTTCCTAGTTATTAGGATACTTATTATTGGGTTTGTGTGCACAGTTAATTCTCTTCTTGTGTAGGTCTTGTTGTGTACAAGCTCAACCCAAATTTATCATCGACATCCCTAAATTGTCGAACATTTTGCACATGTTTAAAACCACAGGCCACAGCTACACATGATTTCAGGTTGTATTGAATATTGATAAGTTGTGATACATAATTGTTCAGGATAATGTTTGGGTTGAAAAGGCGGAGGGGCGGAAGAAGTGTAAGCTAATAGCAGTCCATGCTGGAATTCATCGCGAAAAACCAGTGGAACAGCAACTAAAGCTCCTAAAATCTAAGGATACCTCCAAACCAGTGGTAGATTGTGTTCAAGGGAGGGAAAAATTTCGGGATATGCCACAGGTATTTAATTCATTAATTCCACATTCATTCCATAAAAAATTAGTCATATTTCATGTAAAATTTGATTCATTAAATTTGATTTGAATCAGGAACTGAAAGAACATCCAACCATCTTAGTAAGTGGTCACCATGGAAGGCTTCATATAAACGATCTGAGACTTATAATTGACGAAATGGGTGGGCATGAACACAAGCCATTGGCGGCTATCATCCTCCCATCCATGAAAGTTATCCGTGATACTGATTGTTCTGATGAAAATGAGATTTGAGAGTTGAGTGATGATCCAAGTAATTGTTTAAAACAGAAGGAAGTATATGGTGTTGGATGAACAACCATTGGTAACCTTTGTAGTTTGTTGTATTGGGATTGTTTGTTAATGAAAAACTATCGAAGCTGATGCTTTATTTTACCCACATTGTATTGGGAATTTATCTTTTCCTCTATCATCTCTTTCATTAATATTCATGGTCGGAGATAGAATTTGAGATGGATTTGCTTTCGCTCCCATTAAAGATCGATTTTATTTCGCGCTAGGTCGTTATAGTTCTGAAAGTTACCATATCCGGACTGACGCCGCTTCATTTTTGCCTCTTTCTATCGGCAAAGCATGGAAACGGGAGTGGAAATTTGCTAGCTTCCTTATCAAACCATCTTAGATCTTTTCTTGTCCTTTGTCCTGAAATGCATGATCAGAAGGTTATAAAAATCAGGAATGTAAGCAAGAGCGTATACAAAGAAAGTAAGCTTTCACAAAAGATAAAATAGCTTTACAATATTTGCCAAAAAAAGGTGTACAACGCTAACAAATTGTAAAAAGAAACATATAATCAAGAAAAAGGACCAAGAATAAAGAATCAGAGAGCTACCAGAAGGGCAAATTTGCTACGCTAGAAATTTTTAAAGATAATACTTAATCAGCCATCGATTTGAGGCTCGTCGACCATGATAAATGACCAATTCAAAATTCAAATAGTGACAATACATTATGAATCAATCAAAAGCTTGTTTAAAAAAAGAAAATCATACACGAATATAAGCGGCATTCTTATTTGCAAAAAACTTTCTTTCATAATGTCATCCAGTAACATTGGAGCACATCTCCATAGATCAAAGAGAAGGCTCAAGCAGAAAGGATAGATTGTTATTCGCACCGATAACATCTCAGAAATTATATTTTCATAATAATCTCCATTATCCTTGAAGTGCGAAGAATATGATAGTAAACATCTAAAGGAGCACATCTTCAGTAATGAAGTGAAAATAAAATAAAACTATATCTCTAGATGATGTCTTATCTCTTAATATACAGAGCACATCTCCGTCACAACCTGAACATGAGAAGAACGCCCTTAAAACAAAACAGATAAATTTAATTTACGCACAGATAAAATCCTCGAAATCACAACGATTTCCAAGAAGAACTATGTGCGAAACTGCGAAATGCGAACATACAAACCCTAATTTCAGACTACATCTGCAAAATTATTTTTTCTTCAAAAATAAAGTAATTTGAATCAATTTAACATCAAAATCGAAGATCGAATTCAAAGTGAAGAATATTTAGCAAGAAATCAAAATAAGAGAAAGAGAAGATAGAATGTTACGAGAACTGTCGATGGAGAGCCCATTGGTTCTTCACTTCTTCTCCTTCCCATATCCACTACAGGTAGAGGCGAGAGAAGGTTTTAAATGCGAAATGCACAAACCCTAATGAAAGGAGGATGGTAAAATGGGCCGCTTTTTGGACTGGGCTTCGGGTTTTCGAGTGGAATGGGATGCCTAGTAAAAATACAAATTATTGTAAGAGACAGTCTTCTTGAAAGACGTGTTACATATATGAGTTAAATTGTTTAATTAATACAAATTAAGAAGAACATAAAAATGTGAGTTTTTTGTTTTGTGATTGTGTTTTTAAAGAACAGTCTGTCACAATAATACCTATAAAAAAATGACCTAAAGACTAAAGAGAGGGAACATGGTGTTTAAGAATGCAATCATTGTAATTAGGTATACTCAAATCAAAAAAAATAATCATAGATATTGCCCATGAAACTTGAAAGCATCACTCCACGAGCAAAAGAAAAAGAAAAAAACAAATTCAAAATTAGCTCTTCACATAGTCATTATAATATTGCAAAATTTGTTTATGATTCGAGCATGGTAATGCCTAGTGAGATGCTCAAATATCACATTATCACTTTTTAATAGAATTCACATTAAAAAATCAAAAAAGAGATACAATTAATGTAAATGGTATTAGCTATTTGTACTCTAAGCTTATTTCATTAATTCGACACGAATTAATTTTAAAGAAAATAATACCTTTATAAATAAAAAGTCAAGCTGAATCGTGGGTAATACTATTTTTAAATCGTCCAACAACAATTCAGACTATTACTATTTTTTCATATTTATATTATAAACTAGTGGATGAATAATAAATTTTCATCAATTTATAAATTTTATTTTATCTCTATTTTAAAATATTTATGGGTTGTTCAATTACAACTAATCCTCATGTTCTTGTCCACCAAGTAGAAGTTTCCTTGGTCTAAAAGGCACCTCAAGAAGGTACTTACTACCTTCATCATTCAATTAATTTACTATCAAGACCAAAAGCAAAATAAAGTGAAGTCTACTTAAACAATTGTATAATTCAATAATTAGTACTACCTCCTATTCATAGAGAATGAGACATTTGTTTTTTGACATTATTCACTTACTACTTTTAATTTGTATTTTATTTTTAATCTATAGATTAGAACATAGTTAAGTGAGATCTTGTTTGATTCGTTTCAATGCAAAAATAATTAATATTCACTTTTTATAATATTTCGTTATATATAATGAGAGATATTAAGCATTGAATAAGTGCATTAGTTAGTGTCAAAAACAAATGTCTCATTCTCTATCAATAGGAGGGAGTAATAGCCTAGCTATAAAGGTAAAGGTAAAGGACATTTTCAGTATCATGTACAAGGCAGGGTACGGGTGAGAGATTTTGTTTTCCTGAACCCGCTCCCAAAGAGGGAGTAAAGAGAGATACGCACTGTAAAAAAACCCCGATTAATACCGGCGCCCAATTAATAGTATATATCGTTACACCAATAATAGTTGGCATACATATTGCATTGCTCAATATGAGTGACTTAAGAGATGAACTGTTGGAATTTAGAGTGTATAATGGACATCGGAAATGATTTAATTAATTAAATTAAATAAATAATTTAATTAAATTAAAGTATATCCCAAGGTTACAAGGAACAAGTGATTTTAGGGAAATTAAAAGTCACTAGTCGCGAACGAATTCGCGGATCGCGAAATGCAGGCAGAATGTTTCTGTTTTGTGAAAGTCGAAACTCGCGACCAGTGACTATTTTCGCGACCCGCGAAAATCTGAAATTTCAGAATTTTTTCCTTGCGACGTTTTGCTTTGTTCTAGTTCGTTTTGATGGTTATATAATAACTTCCTACAGTTATTATGGTTACTTTTAGCCATGTTCCTTGGGTTGTATAGGTTGAGTGAAAAGCGATATCGATTCGTGAATCGATCTCGTGATTCACGGATCAACCTAGTGCTTCATGGTTCAACACTTTGTTTCATGAAGTGGTGTGAGCTATTCTATAAATATAGAATGCTTGTGTGTTGTTTTACACATCTACAACATCCTTAATTTCTGATTTCTTCTCCTCTTAAGCATTTCAATCAAGAACTTGCAATCCTTGATTGTGTTTTTCCATATTTCTTACCATTTAAGTTGCTTTTATGTCATTCCAATATCCTTGTGCTAGGAAATTGGTGTAATTCTTTGTATCTCAGAACGTATTTCCGGTTGATTCTCAAGCACCGTGGTAGGGAGGAAATAACGTTTTAGGAAAGAGCATCTCGCCTAGAATTGATATCAAGTTCCAACAAAATCTTCATTGTTACTTTGATCGTGTTGAAGTTCGGTGTATCGGAGATCTCAAAGGGTGAATATAAGCAAGGCTTGATTGTCATATGTAATTTGGTTTTTCTATCACAAATTGTAATTTAATTTATAGTTTACTTATAAATTAAAGTACATTCTACAACAATCTAAAACGTTATTCTCTTTGAATTACATTATGACAAGTCTCAAGGATTTGACTACCAATTTTGTGAAATTGGATAAGTATGTAGGCAATGAATTTAGAAGGTGGCAAAAGAAAATGCTTTTCTTATTGACTACATTGAATGTTGCTTATGTGATTAATTCACCAAGGCCTAGTGAAAAGGAGGATGAGACTCCGGAAGATACCCGTGCTAGAAGCAAATGGGACAATGATGACTTTATTTGTAGGGGGCATATACTTAATGGTATGAGCGATACTCTTTTTGATATCTATCAAAACTATGAATCTGCACAAGAGATGTGGTCTTCTCTTGAATCTAAGTATATGGCCGAAGATGCATCAAGTAAGAAGTTTCTAGTAAGTAATTTCAATAATTTTAAATTTGATGATGCTCGCCCTATTATGGAACAATTTCATGAGATTCAACGTATGTATGATAATCTTAAAAGGCATGATATAAATATGGATGAACTCTTTGTTGTTTCAAGTATTATCGATAAATTACCACAAACTTGGAAAGATGTTAGGAATACCCTTAAGCATAAAAAGGAAGATATTGATCTTTCACAACTTGCCACCCATCTTCTCATAGAAGTTGGAATACGTGAGCAAGAGAAGGGTAAGGAAACATCCTCGGTTCCAACCATTAACATGGTCGGTGAAAATTCTAACAAATCTAAATTTGTTAAGAATAAAAAGAGGGGTTCTACTTCTTCCAAGGGAAAATCTACTAAATCCTCTAAGAAGCCTACGGTTGATGGGTGTTGGTTTTGTGGAAAACCGGGTCATCGAAAGAAGGATTGTTTTCTTTTCAAGAAAAAGAATGGTAACAAGGGTGAGGCTTTTACTAGCCAAGATCCCGTGAATGAAGGTACTTCCTCACAATTAATTAAATTTAATTCCAATTTGGATTTAAATGGAACAAATAATAATATTTGTTGTGTGCAGGATGATTCATGGTACATGGATTCGGGTGCCTCTAGGCACGTTTGCATGGATAGAAGATGGTTTAAAACTTTTCACAAATGTGATGGTGATGAGTTTCTCTATATGGGAAACAATTCTTCTATTCAAATTCTTGGGAAAGGATCGGTTGATCTACATTTCACTTCGGGAAATCTTCTAACATTGAAGGAAGTGATGTTTGCTCCTAAGATTGCAAGGAACCTAGTGTCGGGGCCAACCTTGAATCGCATGGGATATAAACTAGTTTTCGAATCCGATCGATGTATTATTAGTAGGGGTGGTGTATTTATTGGTAGATGTTATCTATCTTGTAATCTATTTAAACTTTCTATTAAGTCTTTTATAGATAGTAGTATATTGCATGTTTATGATAAAGATGTACATATATATGATTTATGGCACAATAGATTATGTCATGTAAATTATGATAATATGATATATATGGGTAAATTAGATATTATTCCTATGTTTATGGTTGATAAACAAAAGTGTAGTACTTGCATGTTGAATAAAATCACTAGAAAACCTTTTAAGAAAGTAGAAAGATCTTCTAACATTCTTGATTTGATCCATAGTGATTTGTGTGATTTTCATAGTACTCCATCTTTAGGTAACAAAAAGTATATGATCACATTCATTGATGATTATTCTAGATTTTGTTATGTGTATTTATTGCATTCTAAAGATGAGGCCTTAAATATGTTTAAAATATTTAAGAACGAAGTTGAAGTACAATTGGATTCTAAAGTCAAACGACTTAGAACGGATAAAGGAGGGGAATATTATAACCCTTGTTATTTCCAAGAAATGGGAATTGTCCATGAAACAACGGCGGGTTATTCACCACAATCAAATGGTGTAGCCGAAAGGAAAAATCGGACTTTACAAGAAATGGTTAATTCCATGTTATCCTACTCGGGATTGAGTGAAGGATTTTGGGGTGAAGCGATGTTGACCGCGTGTCACATCCTTAACCGGGTTCCCACTAAAGGGAATAAGGCTATTCCTTATGAACTATGGTACAAGAGGAAACCAAACTTGAGTTATCTTCGAGTTTGGGGATGTAGGGCAATTGTTAGAGTGCCCGGTAATAAAAGAAAGAAACTTGGTGAAAGAGGTTTCGATTGCATCTTTGTTGGCTATGCACATCATAGTCAAACCTATAGGTTTTATGTAATAGAACCTAATGACTACATATCGGTTAATTCGATAATTGAGTCTAGAGATGCTATTTTTGATGAGACTCGATTTTCATCAATTGGTAGGCCTAAAGACCTACAATTTAGTACCGATGTTCAAGAAGTTGATGAAAATCAACTTGATTCTCAAGATGTTCCATCAAATGACGAACATGTAGAGATTTCTCTTAGGAAGAGTAAGAGAGGAAGGATTGCCAAATCTTTTGGTCCAGATTTTCAAGTCTACTTAGTAGAGGGTACAAGAGATTCTCTTTGTACATCCACACTTTATTGTTTAAATGTGGAGGACAATCCATCTACTTACGAAGAAGCGATGTCTTCTCGTGATAAGGCTTTTTGGGAAGAAGCCATCAATGATGAAATGGATTCCATCATGGGGAATAACACTTGGGTCTTAACCGACCTACCTCCAAGTTGTACTCCACTTGGTAGTAAATGGATTTTTACGGTTAAACGTAGACCCGATGGGTCCGTGATTCGGTTTAAAGCAAGATTAGTGGTGCAAGGCTTTAGACAAAAGAAGGGTATTGATTATTTTGATACCTATGCACCGGTTGCTAGAACTACAACTATTCGGCTCTTGATTGCCTTAGCTTCTATCCACAATTTGTTGATTCATCAAATGGATGTCAAAACGGCATTCCTTTATGGTGATCTGGAGGAGGAAGTGTACATTAGACAACCCGAAGGGTTTGTTGTTAAAGGACAAGAGAAGAAGGTGTGTAAATTAGTTAAGTCTCTTTATGGACTTAAACAAGCACCAAAACAGTGGCATCAAAAGTTTGATGACACGGTATTGTCTTTTGGCTTTGTTGTCAATGAGGCCGATAAGTGTGTTTATAGCAAGTTCGATAATAAAGGGAATGGGGTTATCATTTGCCTTTATGTCGATGACATGCTCATATTTGGTACGAGTATAGAGCAAGTGGAAATGACAAAAGAATTTTTGTCAAAGTCTTTCTCTATGAAAGATTTGGGGGAGGCCGATGTTATCTTAGGTATTAAGATAATACGTCATGAAGGAGGTCTTATGTTAAATCAATCTCATTATATTGAGAAGATTCTCAAACGATTTAATATGTTTGAGAAGGCTCCTATCTCCACTCCCATGGATCCTTGCGAGAAGTTATTACCTTATGAAGGTGAAGCAATTTCTCAATTGGAATATTCGAAGATCATTGGATCTTTGATGTATGCTATGACCTGTACAAGGCCAGATATAGCGTTTGCAGTGGGTCAATTAAGTAGGTTTACCCAAAGACCTGGTCCTACCCATTGGAAAGCTGTTAGACGAGTACTTAGATACTTGATTAGAACCAAGGATTATGGTTTGTATTATTGTGGAGATCCTCCGGTTTTGGAAGGATATTCTGATGCGACTTGGGCATCCAATAAAGAAGATAATTCTTCTACAAGTGGATGGGTATTCATGTTTGGGGGAGGTGCCATCTCATGGGCGTCTAAGAAACAAACATGTGTTGCAGATTCCACGATGTGTTCTGAATTTATTGCTTTAGCATCTGCTAGCAAGGAAGCAGAATGGTTAAGAGATCTCATGTATGAGATTCCTCTGTTGGTTAAGCCGATCTCACCGGTAGCTATCCATTGTGATAGTGAATCGGCTATGAACAGAGCGTATAGTCAAACATATAATGGTAAGTCAAGGCATATAGCACTAAGACATAGTCTTGTGCGAGCACTTATCAAGGGAAGGGTCATTTCTGTTGACTATGTTAATACTAAACTCAATATGGCGGATCAATTTACAAAGCCATTGAGTAGGAATTCCTTTGATCCTATGGTTCAAGGAATTGGTTTATGCCCACTTTAACACCATGAGCGAAACCCAATTCGACGCTAGAAGAAACATCTAGTCTTGAATTCAATGTGGATTGATCGCTCATCAGATGTTGGGAAGCAATTTTGAGACCCTTTAATTGCTTTGTTTGTGATGTTAAAAATGTGGTAGTAGAGTCGTTCCTCGAAGTCTCCATTTCTAGAGTTATGAAGATCTCTAGATTGAGTGCTTTATTCACGAAAGCACGGTATATTAGGGAGAAGCTACCTATATAAGTTCAAGATTTGGCCGTCTTAAAGAAATCAAGGGGCATACTTATGATTTCAATGAACTTATGAATAGATATGGACACAGGGCCTTTAACGTGTCAAGGATATGAAAGTAATGAATTATTTCGTGTGTACTATTCCTTCAATTGATTGGATATATCTGCTTAATTCAATCCGTACGGACATTAGGGGATATGATCGATTGTAAAGATGCATGGTACTAGGTGTCAATTCAATTCGTACGAACATTGGCATTGATGCATGAAATGGGTTAGTCATTATGGTTTGCTAAAGAAGAAAAGGATTATACACTCTAAATGGGGGAGGATTGTTGGAATTTAGAGTGTATAATGGACATCGGAAATGATTTAATTAATTAAATTAAATAAATAATTTAATTAAATTAAAGTATATCCCAAGGTTACAAGGAACAAGTGATTTTAGGGAAATTAAAAGTCACTAGTCGCGAACGAATTCGCGGATCGCGAAATGCAGGCAGAATGTTTCTGTTTTGTGAAAGTCGAAACTCGCGACCAGTGACTATTTTCGCGACCCGCGAAAATCTGAAATTTCAGAATTTTTTCCTTGCGACGTTTTGCTTTGTTCTAGTTCGTTTTGATGGTTATATAATAACTTCCTACAGTTATTATGGTTACTTTTAGCCATGTTCCTTGGGTTGTATAGGTTGAGTGAAAAGCGATATCGATTCG
Organism: Amaranthus palmeri; assembly: GCA_019776075.1. Lineage (NCBI taxonomy): Eukaryota > Viridiplantae > Streptophyta > Magnoliopsida > Caryophyllales > Amaranthaceae > Amaranthus > Amaranthus palmeri. The sequence goes on along the minus strand of JAAKBH010000037.1, from coordinate 1,012,826 downwards.
TGAATCGATCTCGTGATTCACGGATCAACCTAGTGCTTCATGGTTCAACACTTTGTTTCATGAAGTGGTGTGAGCTATTCTATAAATATAGAATGCTTGTGTGTTGTTTTACACATCTACAACATCCTTAATTTCTGATTTCTTCTCCTCTTAAGCATTTCAATCAAGAACTTGCAATCCTTGATTGTGTTTTTCCATATTTCTTACCATTTAAGTTGCTTTTATGTCATTCCAATATCCTTGTGCTAGGAAATTGGTGTAATTCTTTGTATCTCAGAACGTATTTCCGGTTGATTCTCAAGCACCGTGGTAGGGAGGAAATAACGTTTTAGGAAAGAGCATCTCGCCTAGAATTGATATCAAGTTCCAACAAAATCTTCATTGTTACTTTGATCGTGTTGAAGTTCGGTGTATCGGAGATCTCAAAGGGTGAATATAAGCAAGGCTTGATTGTCATATGTAATTTGGTTTTTCCATCACAAATTGTAATTTAATTTATAGTTTACTTATAAATTAAAGTACATTCTACAACATGAACAGAGACTGGTAATATGCATAGGTGACATCCATGGATACTACTCAAAGCTCAAAAATCTATGGCACAATCTCAAAATTCAAACAAACCCATCTCAATTTGACAAAGCTTTAATCATATTTCTTGGAGATTATTGTGATAAAGGGCCAGACACAAAAAAAGTGATTGATTTCCTGATTGATCTCCCATTAAAACACCCAAATCAGAAGCATGTGTTTCTGTTAGGGAACCATGATTTCGGGTTTTCGGGTTTTCTAGGATTACTTCCACCACCATGTGATGGGTCGGAGTTTAAGGATGGATGGATAGAGATTGGTGTATGTAATGAGGAGAATGAAGGATGGTATTGTGGTGAAGGGTATGAAAATATGCATTTTCATGGAAGAAGGTGGGGTGGGATGAAGGTGAATAAAGAAAGTAAGGGTACTCAGTATAAGGGCTCTGTTTATAATGCTGCCCCTACTTTTGAATCTTATCAAGTTCCTCATGGTTCTCCTGGTATGAACTTAACTTATGGCTCGTTCTTTTTCAATCATCTCATTTTTTCGCAAAATTCATTATAATCTGTTATTTTGAAATGTGGTATTTGATAGTAATAGAAAGCTATGAAATTTTTTGTTACGAATGGAGTTTCGGGTTGGTATGATAAACTTCATGAAAACATACACTATAAGTCATTTCTATTACCACCGTTTTGGTAACTTTTCAGGATATGTATCATGTCATTAGCAAATTTATCAAGTACACTAACATTCCATTAGTATTTGTATCGGTTACCAAACAGACCAACAACTAAACGAAACGTTAAAAGGTAGTTGTAATTGTAGGGCAATAAATTTGTGGTTGAAGTATACTAATTAATTGAATATTGTTTGTACAGAATTGAGGAAAGTAGTGCCTGATGATCACAAGAAGTTCCTAGCTAATTTGGTTTGGGTTCATGAAGAGGTAAGGAGATTGGCTGAAATCAATTTCCTTGCTAATTTTAAAGCACAAAGTCGTTACGAGTTGTGCTCTATATATTAAAGGAGCCTTAAATATTAGTCGACAGTTTATACTATATTTCACTTAGTCTAAGTATTTGTTTTAAGGTCTAAAGTTAAGAAAAATATAAAATAAAACCGCACCCTTAAAATATTGTGTATTTTTGCTCTGCTTACTAAGAGTGTCGAAGTTTCCCAGGACAATGTTTGGATTGAAAGGGCGGAGGGGCAAAAGAAGTGTAAGCTGATAGCCGTGCATGCTGGATTTGGGCAAAATAAACCAGTGGAAAAGCAACTGAAGCTTCTAAAATCTAAGGACACCTCCAAACAATGGTTAAATTGTATTCAAGACAAGGATAGTGTTCGGGATATGCCACAGGTAATTCATTATTTCCATGGTATCAGAGGCCAGGTGACAAAAGTTCACAGATTCGAATCTCAACCACCACTCATTTAAAGTGGAAAATTTAGCGTCATGTATGAGAAGGGCATGTACTGCATCTACACTTAGCCCAAAGACTCTCGTGTGAGGGGGTGTGTTAGAGTATATAACATATCATGGGGCCTTAACCATCGACTTAAGCTTTTAGTTGAATTAGTTCTTTAACAATTTTTAATTGTCTATTAATTATTATATTTGATATAATATTGATATATAAATATTTGTTGATTAAAATGGATATGGATTAGGAACTGAAAGAACAATCAACCATTGTGGTAAGTGGTCATCATGGAAAGCTTCATATTGATGACCTGAGGCTTATAATTGACGAAGGAGGTGGCCGTGAGAACAGGCCTTTGGCGGCTATCATCCTCCCATCCATGAAAGTTGTCCGCGACACCGACTTTTCAGATGAAAATGAGATTTAAGAACTATTTTTGTGAGAGACTGTCTCGAGATAACTTTAAAATAAGATATATAGGTTATATTTTTTATATATAATCTGTATTTGTTGGGTTATTTAATTCGTGTATGAAAGTGTGTCCCAATAACATGTTATACAACAACTTGTGTCAAGTTATTGAGCTTTGTTGCCTTAATGGGCCTTGTGGCTTTTTAGTTTCTGTTGTTACTAATATTCATTTTCGGAATTGTTTCTATATTCAAGTCTATGATGATTTTCTAAATATCATAAACGCAAATTCTTGTGAGAGATCATTTCTATTTCGGTCGGCCATAAAGCAAAATGTAGGGTGGGAGTAGGCATTAAGCTTTAATGGATTGAGCCTGAGAGAAGGTCTCTCAGGAGACTGGTTAGTTGCATCATGAAATAGTTAGTACGATTTTTTAGTGTTAATTGGTGACTTGAGTGCACCATTCATGACTATGCATTAGCAAGTGCATAGGTGAATCTTATATGGGCAATTAAGTGTGAGTCTTAATGTGTATGTTAAATGTGGAGTTTAAGTGGGTGTTGAATGCATGAAGTTATGAGGCATTTAACAAGAGACTTAAACATGGGTGTAATGAAGATGAATTATGGCATCATAATTGATAGTTAATGAGAAGACTAAGGGGAGGAGATTCTTGTACGAGTCATCCAAGTAATAAAGCATTGCCTTAATCAAGCATTAGAATCGGTTTTCAACTCTTGATGTTCCTTGAAGTTATTTATTGTGCATTAATTTGAGTATTAACGGCCTCTATAAATGGAGGTCTCATATGCCATTGTAACACATTCAAAAAATTACCCCAAACCTTAACACAAAGTCATATATCTTCTCTATTATAATTCTCCATTTGAGAGTTTTTTGAATTCCTTTGTGATAATATAAGTGAGATACTACACACCTGAGGGCGTAGCCTTAATTGGGTGAACCTCGTTAAATCTTTATGTCATTTTTATTGCATTATTATCTCCTAAAAGCATTATTTTCATTGAAAGTGTAATTTGTTCATCACAAGACTTCATACACTTAATGTTTGTGATGTTGAAGTTTGAAACACGTACTTTGAATTCTAATATTGCATCGTTTTCAAGATTGATTCTCATTTGTTTTTGCATGTTTGTCAATGCATTATTAATTCAATCCACAAGATCTTTAATTGTGTAACATAAAAATTAATTAGAAAAAGTTAATACTAATAATCTTCACATTGAAACAAATCAAACAACATCTAACTTGATTATATTTGAACTTAAATATTTAGAATAAAGGAAAAGTTACCCAGAATAATACGACCTTTCACTGATTTTCCAAGAATAATACGAACTTTCAATTAACCACCAATAATACGAACTTTGACATGCATTTTCCGCTGGCATACATGACCTATTTATAACCGGTAGTACAAGTCTTTTTTTGACCGTTGCTCAGCAAGTTTCAACCGGTAGTACGAACTTTCAATTAACCACCAATAATACGAGATGAAACCATTTGAGCAACGGTCAAAAAAAAACTTGTACTACCGGTTATAAATAGGTCATGTATGCCAGCGGAAAATGCATGTCAAAGTTCGTATTATTGGTGGTTAATTGAAAGTTCGTATTATTCTTGGAAAATCAGTGAAAGGTCGTATTATTCTGGGTAATTTTTCCTAGAATAAAAAGTACCAATAAAAAGTGAAATATAAATAGTATTTAAAAAGTAAATAAGACGTTGACTCTAAATTGGAAAGAGTATGATATTATATTCATATTAAGATGATTAATTTTTAAATTATGAATTTTTTGTCGGATCCATTGTTTTCTTTAATGTTTCAAATGGAGGGGCATTCAAAGATGGCTAAGGAGAATGTGTGGTAGCAATAGCACTAATAAAACATTCTATAATCTCAAAACCAACAGAAAATAAACTATGATTTGAACAAAGTTTAATAATAGAAAATTTTTATGCGTTTGGATTGAGATATCCTAATGTATTGAATATAAATTACTAGATTTAGGGAAAATCCAGATGGTAATTTTGAGATTTTGGGTTTTTCACGGGGTATTTAAAATTTCTAAAAAAATCCATGCGGTAATCCTGAGGTTTACCGAATTGTTCCACCGTGACCTTTTTGCACATAAAACATTAACAAAAGGTCAGCAAACGTTAATTTCGAAGCTTTTAATGCTGTTGTACGTCTATTTATGCGACTCACCATTTCAAATACTATCAGTTGAAATGTCTATTGGATCAATTTGATTATGCAAATATATGTTTGTCTTAATTAAATTTTGAGTTGTACGTAGCTCATAAACATTTACAATATGATCATAATACTGTAATTTTGACCATATTTTGCAAAAGGAAAATTTTGTGTGATTTTTCATATTTTTTCGCAAATTGTGATAAACTATATCATATTTTATTTATCAAACCCACGTCTATAAATTATTGGATTGAAGCTGACTCCAATTTTAGACCATATATCAAGAGGCCAGATTTCCTACAAGGACCCGTGTATTATTCTGATGTGTTTCCTTAGCTTCTTGATTTATAGTGTATGATACATTAGCCTTTTCAAGGAAATAATAATAGAGTAATTTAGCTATCTACAACTGACTCAATAATTTTCCATGCATGTGAATATGTGATCATCTAGGTCAGGCCAACACATTGCTTTTGTTTTTTTATCGCCCATTTTTATTTCAAATTGAGATAAATAGTTCAATTATGATATATATGTCCCTCTGAAATAACGCTTTTTGACCAAAACAATGTGAGAGCTTTTTAAGTCAAACGGTGCAAATTTAGAGGACATATGGAGTATATGATATAACACATTGTCTTTCTAATATTTATATTCATATTATTGTCAATAAAAGTGTATAATTTAAGGAGTGACGAACTAATACCCACAACTAGTACAGTAAAAAAATTGTTGTATGGATGTTGACTAATTACTTATTCTGTCTCTAATGAATTGCAACAATAAAATTTTGCACATAGATTTAGATTTTAAAAATAAAAGACCATTTGAATGCGAGGATTATATTAAGGATTTGAAATTATTAATGTATGATTACAATTTGAACATTCTTTTTAGTATTGAGAAAAAACAAAGTTATAAAATGTAGTAAAGTAAAAAATAGGGAAAATTTATTTGATCATAAATAAAGCTAAAAGAATAAAGATGAGCAACAAATGACGACATTATTTCATTAAAGACGTTCATGAGTCATGAGTGATGCTGACCTCCTGCTGCTGTAGCAATTCAACAATGTTTGCCAAGGATTCAATTTTAATCAAGCTCTTATACTACTTTTAAAAATATTTTTTTGATAATGTCTTTTATATTTCCATTAATTCTTATTCACATGTACTCTTATTTTTTTTATTTTTTCTACATTTATTTATATCCACACAATTTAATTGATTTTAGTATTTTTTTAATATTTATGCAAATTTTAATTTCGCATATTTAAGGGGATGGAAAGAGTAACATATACGTCCTCCGTTCTGAAATACTTGCTACTGATATTGACATTTTCATTAGAGAAATGTCACTATCAGTAGTAAGTATAATGGAACAGAAAAGTAGCTCATATGTGTTAGATACATATTTTACCTCCATTCTAAAATACTTGTAACAATTAGTGACATGTTCATTGGAAAAATGTCACAAAAATATAAATTATATATATAATAAAACCGAAGATGCATATAAAAGACTTTTAGTATAACTCCTAATCCTAGTCTTAGTTCATACATACATTTTTTAATTTTATAATGTTTGTCATTGGTTGTTCAACATTCAAATAAATATATACCCTTACTTTCTCCATTATTTTTTCAACTAAATTTATCCATGCTACCAATTATTTCAGGCTTCAGCACTTTCATGTAATATAATTGAAGATATTCATCATCTAGAATCTATAATAAAGCGTATTGAAGCCTTGAAGGTAATTCTTTAATTATTTTTTTCATTATTGAAGGCATACAGGAGCCGATTTATATTCAAGTTCAGTTGGTTCCTTGTCAATTATCATACAAAGAATTGGCAATGGATGTGTTAATGAACCAAGTCAACCAAAAGCGTAAGCTGATGGTTAAGGCCTCAGAATATGTTATATACTCTAACACGCCTCCTTACACGAGAGCTATTTGGGCTAGAAGTGTGAATGCAACACTGACTCCCATCATACCTGGTGCTAAATATTCTATTTAAATGAGGGGTGGTTGAGATTCGAATCTGTTACCTCTTGTCACGTTGGCTTCTGATACCATGTTATGAACCAACTCAACCAAAAGCTTAAGCTGATGGTTGAGGCCTCAGAATATGTTATATACTCTAACAGATTGGAGTAATATATAAACAATAAGTTTTAATGGATTGGGCCCGAGAGACGTCTCTCGTAAAGACAGTCTCTCGGGAGACTGGCTGATAAATAAATAAAGATATTTAAAAACCCAAAACCCAAAACCAAAAGCGCTTGTGGCTCAATGGATAAAGCATCTGCATGTGGAGCAAAAGGTTTGGAGTTCGAACCCTACTAGGCGCAGGCATCAATTAGGGGGTTTCTTGACTGTGTGCATCTCTCTTTACTCTCTCCTTAGGGGTATGGGTATAATTTATCCGCGCCTTTTGTGGGATACCAAAAAGTTCTTTATCTTTCAATTTTTTTAAAACCCAAAACCCATGATATCAAAACCCAAAACTTACAAGTTCCAAATGCCAACAAGGCGGCCGTGTATACTGTATAATTTCTTTTTCAACCCGCCTCGCCAATTGATTAGTCACTAGTACAAATCAGCCGTCAGCTGGATTCATTCTAAATGTACCCCACTTAACATTTAATCTGAAGTATTATGCCCAAAACAGTCAAATTTGCCAATCGATTTCTAATCTTAATATACTTTGTTATCTTTAAAGATTGTTGTTGATGAATTGATAATAACACTGTCCGTCATAATATGTTATTATCGGTATCAATTTTGAAAAATCAGAGTATACATTGTATATGTACTTATATGCTTCCTCTGTTTTTTTTTCAAATGTCTCATTTGCTTTAGATTACTAACTTAATATTTATCAATTACTCTTAATTTGTATTTTATTTCTTAATTCACGCATCAAAACATACTCAAACGAAATTTTATTTAATTCGTTTCAACAAAAGACCATTAATATCTAGTATCTATAATTATTAATTTTACGTAATTATATTACTACTACCTACTAAATATTAAATTAATACATTAACAAATGTATAAAAAGTAAATAAAACATTTCGTTAAATTAAACTAAAGATATATCAATCAATATAAATACACAATGACTTCATTTTAATGATCAAACATTTACTTTTATAACTTTCAAACCTCTCTACAAACATAAATTATTTATAGAAGTTGTGACAGATAATGAACTACTTAAGCAAGCTTCCTGAAGATTGCGTCTCCACCATTCTTTCCCTCTCAAATCCGCGCGATGTTTGCCGAACAGCGGCAGCATGTTCGGAGCTCCGATTGGCGGCGCAATCGGATTTTGTGTGGGAGAGCTTCCTCCCACACGATTATCTCCACATACTTGCAAGGGCTGCTGATTCTTCATTGTTGCTTAAATGTGGTTCAAAGAAAGACTTGTTCTTTGGGCTTTGCAATTCTGTACTCATTGATGGTGGTAATAAGGTCAGTTCAATTAATTTTCTTTGTACGGTATTTACGACCCGTTTGGTTATAGTTGGTATCAAATGGTGATAAGAAGAATGAGTTGTAGTGTAAATTTTCGTGAAATATGTCAAGTCATTCCATGGTCATTAAATGGTGGTAATGAGAATGAGTTGTAGTTGTAGTCTAATACCAACTCTTTAATGATAATACACTGAAATGAATTTTGTGAAGAAAATGAGATAATTGAAGTGGGATAAGTATGATCATCAAAGTTACAAGAGATTTTCGTAACAAAATTACACTAAGTTTGCATTACCATTTCTAACTATTTAATAACGACTATCAAACAGACTTAAAATTTATGGTATGTATTGTGTGGAACTTTTCATTAACATTCCAATTTAACATATTCTATTAGATTTTTTTAATTAGGTGGCAACAACATAAACAAAGAAGGGATGAGGTAATTCACATGATACAAATGTAAATAAGGCTTACTTCTAAAATCAATTGATAATAATAAAAGTTATTTCTATAGTTTATAAAATGATGTATTCTCTTTATTTTCTTTCTTCCATGTGAGAGAAGTTATATCTGAATAACAAATAAATACTTTAACACATACGCTTATTGTCAGATTATGAATTTTTTTTGTTTCTCTCGTGCACATGACACTAACTTTGCAAACACGCACTTTGTTTTTTTTTTTTTGTTAATTTTATTCAACTTTTGATGAATTTTAAAATACAAATTTTGGCCAATATTGTATAATTATTTTGTAGACAGGATCCTATTGTATCCACTTAGGGGTTATCAATCATTTATTATCATTGATATATTAATAATAAGGTTACTTTCAATCAATATCATGAAAGACACGTTAATTTTGTAATTTCAATGAGGATTAGATGAAAACACTAATTTAATAAAAAATACGGGTTTAAATATGCTTGTCAAATTATATTGTATCCTTAATTAAAAAGTGGAGTTAGGGATGATATGTGTCAAATTTGAGTCGAGTTTAATTGGATCCAGACACAAATTCAAATCTATGGTATAAAAAGTTAAAGTCAAATTCAAATTTGTTAGATTTCAAAAAAGTTAAACCATCCTAGTTGGGGCAATTAATTATTATTTTTATAACTCCAAAATTAATCATGAACAGGGCCGGTCCTAAGGGTGAGCAAGAGAGGCCCTCGCCCAGGGCCTCATGTCTAAAAAGCATAATTAATGGTTGTAAAAGGTCCATATAAGCTATAAATTGCAAAGAAAAGGGGCCCCAATGTGCTATATCGCCCAGGACCCAAATATCTAGGGTCGGCCCTGATCATGAAGCAAAGCTTGTCATATTAGCCAAGTATGAAATTCATATAATGTTACACAAATTCTTACTGTAGACGATCTTTGCTATAGACCACTCATCATGGATCAGCCTAATTATAAAATTAGTTTCTAATTTTCAATATTTTCAATTAAAAATGGAAACTGCATTTAAACATTAGCTAGATTGGACTGTTTTAGAGAGCCGTCTTTGCTATAATTGTTAATGTTGAATTTTGTTATTTGAAGTTAATTATTGAACTTTCTAACATGGGTGCCCAACTTGGTGCAATGCAGATATTTAGGTTAGACAGATTAACTGGACTAAAATCCTACGTTTTGTCTGCAAGAGACCTATCAATTGCTTGGGCTACTAACCCAATCTATTGGTCTTGGAAAAAATTACATATATCAAGGTTTGTTACTTAGTTACTGATCTCAAATTTTAATGCTTTTAAAAGTTCAAAATATTATTGTAACATAAGGTCGACGGTTTAAAATAAGAAGTTTATATACCAAATATTTATATTATATGGCCATTCAACCCTTAATAATATGAGATACTTCTCACGTTTAAACTGTTTTATAAAAAAAAATTATGTTTAAAGTTTCTTGTTCGCATGTTTTTTTTCGTACTTTTGTTGTTATAAACCATTGAAATTATTAATCTCTATTAGTAGTTATAATATTATTTTATTGAGGTTTTTTAAATAGGGTTGACTTTTTAAATTGGTTTTATTTTTAAAGTTATAGATAGATTTATTCCTTTGTTACCCCAAATAATTTTAAATATTTACACCATATTAAATAATTGTTATTTTTTGTTCTAAACTTGTTATATACTTCATATATTGTACTTTTCAATTATAAAAAATACATAATAAAAAATTATACATTAAGACGAATCTAACGAGATCTCAGTACATGAATATATTTTATCTTCTAAATATGTGTCAAAAACATCAATCAAATTTCTCACCCCTTTAAGTTGGAATATTCCAAATCCAAAGAACATTAGCGAACGAAAGGAGTAATTGTTTTTACTAAAAAGCCTAATCTAATTGTTATATTCCCTTAAATTGAAGGTTTAGTGAAAGTGTGGAACTTAGAACAACATCATGGCTAGAAATCCAAGGCAACATAAAAATCAAAATGCTATCACCAAACACAAAATATGCTGCTTATTTAATTTTCAACATCTCTCAACATGCATATGGGTTAGACATTATGCCTATTGAAATATCCCTCAAAATGGGCAATAATCTAGTGTGCTACAATACTGTATACCTGCGTCAAGATCATGAGAAGAAGCATCAAATCCAATGGTTGTTATACTATAATCGGACAGAAATGCTGATATCAAGGGTTAATCAAGGGCCAGAGAGAAATGATCCTGTACTCCCGGGTGTACGCAATGATGGGTGGATGGAAATTGAGCTAGGTCAATTCTTTTGTGATGAATGTTATAGTGATGAGGAGATTGTGAAGATGAGTTTGATGGAGATTAAAGGGCATCATTTAAAGGGTGGACTAATTGTTGAAGGAATTGAAATTAGGCCTTTACATTAATTTATTACTCCCTCCAATTCATATTTATTGTCCCATTTATTTGGGCACGAATATTAAGAGTGAGATAGGGTCCACCAGAGAAGTGGTAATTGGGATTATTTTAACTGATTAAATTAATTGTAAAGATGGTAGTTGGAGTATAGTAAGAAGTAAAAGTGAGAGTATTTTGATTATTACTTGTGTGAATTTGAGTATTTAAGTAAAAAATAATTACTAAAAATAGAAATGAGACATTTAAGATGAACTTAGCCGATAAGAAAAAAAACCAAATAAACCAATACCCTGATTAGAGTATGACTTCATAAGTTATCATTTGGCATCTGAAGTCTCATACATTAATTGATGTATTTTGTAAAAAAAGGTATATCTTTTAATCCATTAATCATCATGTAAACTATAGAAGCAAATTTACACTTTTGATAATAGCACATTTGATGGCAAGTACTTGGCACCCTAATGAGTTCCATTACCTAAATACTAATATCCTAGATAAAAGCGTTCAAAATAAATTTGATGATATGATATTTATTCAATTTTATAATTGTATTCGATTGAATTGGATAAAAAGTAGATTAACTATTATGTAAAAATAAACCAAATATAGATACAAAGATCGATCATGAATACATCTGAAACAGCCAACTTAAAATCAATAGTTTCAAACCTTTCTAGTCTTTGTTAAAAGTAATCTAAAAAATCCAAGATTTTTAAAAATAGTAAACATAAACATATAAAAACTAAAGAATTAAAAAATAAAAATATCTAAGATATTATGTAGCAACTTCTACGATAATATCTTAGATATTTTTATTTTTTAATTCTTTTAGTTTAGATATTTTTATGTTTAATATTTATATTTATTAAAACCCTAGATTTTTCTAGATTAATTTTAACACTCTTCTTAATCTATCTTCTGAACTTGATAAATCTATCAGATGACTGCTATCCCGTGGTGCATAATTGTAGTTTGATCTCTTTCTTATCTATCAGATCACGAATATAATGATGTCGTATCTCAATGTGTTTTAATGAAACACCAGATTTCAATCCCTAATTTTCTTATGATTAGGCCTTGCAATTGACCAAAACTATTGTAAATACCTAATTTCAATCCCTTCAAGAAATTAGGCCTCCATTTAGATAATTTTCTTTGATCTGATGATCTCCATCACACACCTTCATCAGCGAATCGATATTCTAATTTTAGAATTAACAAAAACAAATTAAAATTTGAAAAAAAAAAAAAGAAATTTCTTCAAATTTCAAATGTAAAAAACTGAAAAAAAAAAATTAACCAAAAAAAAAAAAGAACCCTCAGCGAATCATAGAAATAAAATCGATCAAGGGTAGATCAGAATTAGCATGGTTAGATTTACAGCATCACTGGGTATATTTTACATGATCAAATCAAATCAAATCAAAATCATTTGAAATATACATGGAATTCAAAAAGTAAGCTCAGATAAATGTTGGAAAAAAATTCAATTCCCTGTTCTTCGAAAAGAACTCATAATGAGCTGGGTATTAAACATTTATCATCATAGCAGTAGCAGCAATCATATTTCAAATCAAATTAAAAACAAATCTAACATTTGATAATAATTTTTATAATTGGGGGAGAAAAAGAATTTTAGGAGGCGGAAAAAAAAAGAAAGATGAGGTTGTGAGATTAGAATGAAATTTGGGTTTGTATTTATATGGAGAAATGGGGGCGGAAATCGGAAGGGTTTAGGGTTTATTGTTCCGTACTTTTTATCAATGAAAGTACATTTATCAAACGAGGCCCAATTACTAACTTACTGGACTAGGAGTCATCTTTGGCCCGGTAATGGGATTTTAATCTGACAAATTCTTGAGACGGCCTTTTGTAAAGACGGCTTTCATAAGCCCAATCCAATTCTAAATATATATTGTTATAACTATAAATATAGATTTGGGCTAAACTTTTGAAAGTCGTCTTTACAAAAGACGGTATCTCAAGAAAGCATCTGATTCTTTATTTACAAAGACCGTTTTATCGTGAGACAACTTAATATGGGTTGGTCTAATTTTAAATTTTTTAAATTTTGATGAAAAAAATATTTTTATTTAATTAGTTGTTATGTATGTATAACTTTGGACTTCTTGTATGGGCTCGTATCACAGTCTCATACAAGACTTGCTGATTTAATTTTAAGTTTTTTTTAAAGGAATATAATAATTAATTGGCAGTGGCGGACCCAGGAATTTCAAACTGGGGGTACAAAACACGAACGTCATACAGTGGCGGACACAGGAATTTCAAACGAGGTCTTGCCATCGAATCTCACCTAGCCCTCCCCTCCCATCAACCTACCCCATATTAAAAATAAAAATAAAAATAAAAATACTTGCGCTGGACAGTCATGTGACACTTGAAGGAATGAACCCTAATCAACTCAAAGTCTCTAGCATCACAAACGATGGGCGAAAATTTTTTCAAATATTCTGACCTACTCATGCAAGTCAATTGTGAAAAATTCAAAGATAATGTTGTCATCTAAAGATTTTTTAAATAAAAATAGAAAAATCCAAGAAAAAAAAGATAAATTTTTGAAAAATGCTTCTTAAATTTTGTGAAAAATTTCCAATACAGTATGTTGAGTCCTTCAAATATAACTAACACAAACATGTTTAGAAATAACAAAAGAAAAAATCTAATTTTAAAAATCTCACTCTTTCTCATTCTCTTTTAAAAAAAAATCCAACCTTTATACTGCTCAAAGTACTAACCTCGTTAAGTTACTTGCAACATTTAACATTAAACAAATTAAAAACCAAAATGTCGAATTACTAAGAGAAAAACTAGGATAAAGGTTAGATTTTTAAAAAATAATCGAAATGTGAGATTTTTAAAAGACAACGAGCAAAAATGGAATTTTTTAAATTAAATTTTTCAAAACAACTTTTCGAGTTTGAGCAACGAGTATCCTCACCATAGTTACCCGGAACGCCAAACGTTTCGGGACGTGGGACGGGAACGGGAACGCGGAATGCTGCTTAAGGTGACTCCGGAACGATGGGGACGATATTTATGATTTTTATTATATTTATTTATAATACTAATTTGACCAATTATTATAGTGTATTTTTTATAGATATTATTTTTATTGATTTGGTACTAAAATAATCAAAATTAGATTTGATTAAATAAAAATTCAAAATTGTGAATCTTACCATTCAGTACGGCAAATTTATTATTTTAAGATATGGAGACACCGTCCTATTATCGGGTACAGGGATACGATATTAAATTTATTTTATTATTGATTTTTAAAATAATAATAATAATAATAATAATAATAATAATAATAATAATAATAATAATAATAATAATAATAATAATAATAATAATAATAATAATAATAATAATAATATAATAAAATTAATAATAAATAATAATAGCCTTTAAATTCTTTTAAAAAAATGGTTGGCTTCCTTGAGAAGCCTAACATCACATCACATTTCACAAAGTCTGACACAAAACTAAACACACCACAATTACATTACAAAAAGTCAAAAAGTAAAGAGCTAGTGCCAAAAGCCTCTTCGTCTTCTTTATGGAGTCTGGCCTTCTTCCTCATTTCATTTTTTCATTTTTAACTGTTTACTTCTTTTTCTTCCATTGTTACATGTCTCTACATCTACTTTTAAAAACCAAAAACACTTAATGTTTAACACAAACATAAAAAAATGGTTGGCTTCTTTTTCTTTTTCATTTTTTAAAAAAATTTTTTTTTCTGAATTTTTTTTTCAAACTGGGGGTACAACTGTACCCCCTTGTCACTTAATTGGGTCCGCCCTTGTTAATTGGTAATATGTCATACTAAATTTACAAGAGAGCAATAATCGATCAAATACAAAACAATTTTATATAAAAAGTCACAATCACTATAATTTTAAACTATTTTTGTGGAAGATCGTTTTCGGTGAGACTACTTAATTTATATATGGGGGTGTGTCTCGCAATGAAATACATGACCATAGAGGAATCATTTAAAAAGGAAGAGTGGTTGAAAGGTTCTATTGGTGAGTTGTCTCATAGTTCCACTTTGGTGTGTGTTCATTTTGATAGTGAAAGTGCAATACACTTGGCTAGAAATCAAAATTTTTATCATAGGCGAACCAAACATATTAATATTAAGTATAGCTCTAGCCGTGATGAGATTGAATAGAAGAGGTTAACTTTGGTGAAAATTGCAACTGAATGACGACTAAAATTTGCCTTGTACTAAGTTTACTCCATATGTAAAATTGATTGTGCTTGCTCCTTTAGTATGTGATTTACTCATGTGTTGGGGTGAAGATAGAGTTTGAGGTGATGCATGTGATTCGCAAATAAAATGAGAAAGTGATTGCTCACTGAAAATAGTGTTTAAGATTCATACTCCTTTGGTGTTCAAGTAATTTGAACATCATGTTAGCTCTTGGTGATGTTTTATAAATTTGGTGTTATTTGATAATTATATGGCGTTTTTTTTTATTTAGCTTGTAGTTGTAGACTCAAGTTAATATGAAGATTTTTCGGCTACCTTGAGTCCTTAAAGAACTTAGGTTTAGCTTTAAGACAACATTAGGAACAAATGGCATATATAGTATGTCCAAATGAGGGGTTTAAATTAAAAAGATGTTGAAAAACCAACATGTGCTCATTCCAAAAGAAATCTTTGAGTCAGCCTTTTGAGCTGGCCATAGGAAAGTCGACTCGACTTTTGTTACTGCTGTTCATTATTTCTATTTTACTCTTCCTTTGTTTATAGGCTTAAGTTATGATGCGTGTAATTGTAATTATATACTATAAATCATCAAAAATTACGCTAATTAGATATCATAAAAAATTATCTCTGTAGTTATAATCATACCCTAATGTCTTCTTAGTCCCTCTAATTTCAAATTAACCAAATACACCATTGTAAGCCATAAAGCTTTTTGAAGTTATTCTTCGTTCATTGTTATTGTACTCCACGAACTCTAATTTCGACCGAGACTATCTTAGTCTCACCTGAGACTCCAATTGCTTGAAAGTTACTGTCATTTCCTATATTGATCTCGAACGAGATTAATGTCACTTTCGATTGAGGTTTTAGGTGTTTTATTCACGGCTTTTTTTGCTTAGTATTTTGGTTGACTTTTAGCTGTTTGATCAAGCTTTTGACTTGTTGATTGGTCAAACAACCAAAAAATATTTGGTAAGTGACTTTTAAACTAAAATTAAAAAGCCACTCTAGCTAGTGTTTTTGTTGGCTTTGGACTTATTGATCCACTTTTTTCAAATAAATAGACAACAATCAATACTTAAATTTACCAAACATCTCCATAAATAGCTGAATTTTTCAGCTAGCTTAAAAGCTAACAAGAGCATCCAATATGTTCACTTGTTCAAACAAATCAACTATAAAAGTCAACAACTAATAACTAACAACTAACAACTAACAATCAATTGTCAAACACCCGAATATGATAAATATTATCCCTCCCTGCTTGCTATTTTAGATCATGTATGATACTCAAAATTCCGCATTTGTCCACATTTGAGTTTCCTCATCGTATGTGATTGGACATCACTAAATTGCTATGATTAGTAAATAGTAATGGGATACCACTAATACCAATATACCATTATTAGTAAATCACTCCATTGCTTATGTCGGCATACAAAATGAAGTGAAGTACTACTAAACGGAGAATACGAGTACGAGTACCAGTATCATCTCATTTTTTTATATGTGATCGTCAGGCAGGGCCGGTCTTGAGAATTCAGGGGTTCTGGGCGAAAAATTATTTATGAATTTTAATTATTCACTTTTGGTTGATAATCGAGCACTTATAGCTCAATAATTAGTAAATCACGTAATAATTATCATTGTTAACACTTTGACTTGGTTAAATGCGCGATTTAATTACACAAAGTCTCAAGTTCGATGCATATGAAGGTAAAAATTGTCTGTTTTTTTCGTGAGCTCTGGGCACAGGCCCTTCTTATCCTTGTCAAAGACCGACCCTACCGTTTGGGAGGCTTTCAAGTTTCAACCATTTCACTCATTTCATCGAATGACTTCAAACTCATCTAAATCTAGATACGACAAAAACCAAATAGTTGTATATTATGGAGATTGGTGAATGATCCTTATATAGGACAAAAAACATAAGCTAGTTTTTCTAACAGATCAAATTCCTAATCCATCATCGTAATTTGTAAATTACCATAATTTAAAATAATTACCTACAAAATAAAGTAAGCAAAAAAAAGATAAATTAAAATAAAAATCCTAATAACCCAACCCTATCAAATTGTTCCATATAAGGTGATTTATCAATATTATAATTTATAAATTACTGTTATTTATTTGGACTATCTCTTTTTCTCAAGCCCCTACATGTTGAAATGTCTATTTTTATTCATAGAAGTATGAGGTATGGGAGTCGTTTGACAAATATTTTGTAGTTGATTATTACATTTAGGTTGTTGGTTAGTCAAAAAGTTAAAATAATATTTTGATAAATGACTTTTAACTTTTAAGTTAAAATGAAAATTAAACTATCTTATAAGCTTTTTCTAAATGATTTTTGTCCAATTTTCCTTTAATGACAACTAACAATTATGTCTAATTTTATCAAATATCTTCATAAATAAGCGATATAGTCAACTAGCTTAAAAAACTAATACATTCAGCTGGTCAAATCAATCAATTAAAAATTCAATAACCAACATTTATATACCATTATCCTCGAAATAAGTTATTTAAAAATGTCAGGAGTTACTCCTTCTATGATTTTGGAAAGAAACCTTCTTTTTGCTTAAAAATTGTCCTATATTTACTATCCTTCTTCAAATGGTTATCCGTGTCCATCCTTCAAATGATTATCCATGTTCATTTTTCAAAATTTATCATACTATCAGTCTTTGGAGTCATGTTTTGTTCCTGTTTTCTTAAATGGAACAATTAATTACAAACTTAATATCTTGATTTAGACTTAATCAGAGATTGATGCTGGTGATGTAGAAGTCTATCTTTGCAATCTTGCCAAGCTATGCAATAAGACCACCTGAGAATTAAGATAACTGTTACGGTATAAAAAGTAACAAGGGTTAGCAGGGCTAGGAATGTTTTTCAGGGGACCCACTCTGATGCCAAAGTCAGTATTAGTCTAATAAATTTGCATAATATGTCCTTTTAGAGGCACAGTGACAACAAGGTGGAAAACTACTTATGACTTATTTTGACGTGAGGTTTTTATGAAAAAGTTAATTTGTGGAAAGTGTTCTTTGTCTCTGACAAATGTTTGCAAGAACTCTCTTGTATTTATAGTTATGTTTCTAATGTTCTTTTGAAAATCAATGTGGGTCCTTGAAATTCAGTTGTATTAACACTTTTGCAATGAATTACTATGACTTCTTTGTGTATCTCTCAATAAATCCAGTCCGTGAAAATTGAATTAGTAGGCCTAAATCTAATAGTTAATCAACAGAGCGAGAGTTTGAGATGATTAACAAGATCATGTTTAACCACGTAATTAATCCGACATTTGATATACGCTAATGAGAATTTGATCATACAAGACTTTAAGGGATTCCCGACACCCTAGATCTCTTTATTATATAGTTTAATCCATATTTCATATCGCATTCGTTGTTTGTTAGTTTGTTAGAAAATATAACCAAATACATTTTTTTCTTCTTTTAGCAATATAATTAATCGAAAGCACCACGTTTTTTGTACAAACTTTCTTGTGTGCGATCTGCATCTACACATACATCGTGTGATTGCGAGTTAATTTGTAGATGGATTTTAAATGGATGGGGTCTCAAATCTTGTATTATTGGTCCCAACTTTCCCTAGGCAACATAGATGAAGCTATTTGTGGGTTTGTTGTTGAAATGTCAGTTAGTTATGATAGGTTTTTGCCGTCGTCGTCATTATGGGAGCTATTTATATTTTTGTCTTTGTTATAGCCTTGTTGTTTGTATTATCATTCTATTGTAATTTAGTACTTTTTGTTAAGTTAATATTTATAATCTTAATTTAATGTTTTTTGAAATTTATTTCCTACGAGTATTTAAAATAGCAGTTTGCTATCAATCTTGTTTTAAAATATTATCCTACGTGGACTGGACGCTAATAAAGAGGAAACTATGTTTTCCAGTTACATAAAATAAGAGTTACTTTGCAAAAAGCAATATTAGGGAATAAACTCTCTACTATTTGAGAATTAAATTTTATTTCAATTGAAAAATAAGTACCAATTTATATGATAGTTTATAAATTCAAAGCTCATTTAGTCTCATTTCTGAAACCTACCCTATAAATTCAATTATCATTTAGTCTCATTTCTTAAATCTTTATTTCACTCAATCCCTTTGAATATTATGTTGATCCATGAGTTGGTTGGATTGGGTCTTATATTAGAAAAAATTACCTAGAATGGTTCAATTTTTAACGATTTTTTATAATAATTTTAACTTTTGATTATAAGTATGAATAATCCCAACTGTAATAAGTGTTTGCTAGGAATACACTAAGGTAACCTATCACAAATACAAGTCATTTTGCATTATGAAAATATAAAAGTAAATACAAAATTAAATTATAAAAAATTTTTTAAAAATTAAGAAGAGGAATCAAATGAGTTTGTTTTTTAGATTTAACTTTTAATTTTTAAGCCTTTTATTTTATTTTTTTTCTTTTCTATGTAGCAATTAATCTATAAAAATCAGTCATTATTTGAGTAACAATATCATTTGATAAGTGACTCTATAATTCTAATTCTCTATGCTTAACCAAAAGTTAAAATTATTGTAGCAAAATCAATAAAATATTAAATTATTCTTATTAATTTTTCCTCAATATTATCCTAAACTTATAAGCTAAAAACATACTAATATTAAAAATATCATTAATTGAGGTCAAAAAGGTTATGCAATCATGACACTTGGTAAAATAGTCTATTCACCAATTTTAGCTTATTTTGTTGAAAATAAATGGTTTCGTGATAAACAATCGAATACTAGCATTTGATATTATTAACTTGTCAAAATAACTTATTATGAATTGACTACTTTCAAACAAGTTGCTCCTACTAGTAAGTTCAAAATCAATAGATAAATTAGTCATTCTAATCAATTACTAATACCAATATACCTTGGCAATTACTATCAATGTGATATGAACCATTTCCCAAACATTCAAATGAAAAGTCTAAATAAATTAATAACAACTCATTTTCAATAGAAATAAAAAAACGTTGCCACCATACCAATTTCACCATACATCCTACCACCTAGCCCCTAGGCACCTAATATCAATATTTTAAACGGACAAAAGGGGCGTGGAATCATCGTATTAGTTCTAGTAAACCCATAGTGTTGTCAATTTTCATCCCTTTCTTTTTTATTTCTTTAATTTATTTTTTATACCTATTTTAAGTAAATTTTAAATCTCAATACATCCTTCATTTCAATTTACTTGTAATATATGCCTTTTCAAGTAGTGCAATGTATTAATTCAATTCTTAATATCTCTAATTATGAATAATAAAAAATTATTAAAATTTGATATTAATAATATTTGCGATGAGATAAATCAAATAAGATATTACTGAACTATATTTTAATCTATAGATTAAAAATTAATCACAAATTAAGAATAATGAATAAATAATGTCATTTTGTCAATATTGCAACTAATTTGGAAGGATGTATCTCTCAAGAAAAGAGTAGAGGTGTTCAAAACAGATCCGATGACCCGATAGACACCCGGCTTTATAACCGAATCCGATTCGACCCGACTTAAAAATAAAGGTACAATTATGTAAAAATCAATATGAACACAAAACCCAATTTTAAACCGACTCGAAATTAACCTAATGACTCAAATGAACACCTGTAGGCTGTAATAAATTCATATTCACTCCAATAAAAACTGCACTTCCCACGTGTCAACCAGACTTATTATTCCTGGTTGATTTATTCCCCTTTTACCCCTTCATTATTCTCAGTATTTCCTCCCTCCTTTTTGTTCTCCCTCCAATTTCTCCTCCTCCCTTCTCTCTCCTCCCATCTCTACATTCTCGCCCATTTTACTGCAAAACATGTCGGACATTAATGGCGGAAGTTCTGAATATCCTTCTACCAGAAGTCTAACCAGTCAAATATCTGAAGAAGAAGCTATTATAGTCAGTTTAGATCTGGTGTCCGCTGCTAGACGAAACCTCAAGTTTCTTCGTTACGTAGCGGATTCTGATTGGCTTCATCACCCCTCTACTCTTCTTGAAGCTATTCGCAGGTTTTGATCGAATTCTACTTTAATCTCCGTATTAATTTCAGTTTTTTTTTTTTCGTATTTTGAAATGGTATAAATTATACACCATGGTTGCAGTTACACTTACACCTGGTCTTTTAGAATTGTCCAACCTAAATTTTTAGTTGGAAAAATTCAGAAAAATCTTCTATGAAATATTCAATTTTTTGAATTATATTCTAACTTTATTTACGATGATTTTTGGAGTTGATTACTCCAAAAACTTGTATAATACTCGGTTGTTAGCGGAGTACCTTTTTTTTTAATAGTATATAATTATTATTGGAATAATTTAAAACGTTAACCAGCTTTTATTTGGGAATGGAGGGATTATTATAGTAGGAGTACAAAATAATTGTGTTTTACATTATTGACAACTTGTTGATTGTAGTTTTTATCTTATATATCTGGAGTATTATAAGATTCCAAGCCTAAAACTGGTCCCTGAAACTAATATCACAATTTTAATTTTAATCAGCTGCAATGCAAATAAAAAGATTATATTTTCATAATTGTGTTGTTTTCATCGTTAATCCAAAACAACCGTCGCATTAGTTTTATTGGAATATTTGAAAACAAAACGACGCTGGCAATCATCAAAACCAAGATTAGGGAAATTCCCTAGCCGCTTGGAAACACTACAATATTAATGTCTGTTTTTTTTTTGTTATTATGGAAAACAATACAATAATATGTTATGTCTTTAAAAGTGCACAATAATTTTTAATTATTTGCAGTGCCGTTCAAGGCAAAACTTTAAGAGGAAGGCCCTCTGATTGAGGGTCGATTCTAAACTTAAACAAATGTCGGGAAAAATAACTAAAATGTACCCTATATATTATAATTAGCTTTAAAATTGTAGGCGCGTCAAATAATTCTTAAATGATAAAATAACTACCCATAAATTGCAAATTTTTAAATGTGTACTTTTATTAACCTAGCATTTCCTAATTTTAGGGCCCTTTCTGACTCTGGGCCCTAGGCAAATGTCTACCTTGCCTATGGTCAGGAACGACTCTGATTATTTGCGAATTTTTCTCCATTCTTAACCAACATAAACAATGGTCAATGAATGATCTAGTTCACTCAAGGAGTCAAGGTATTTTGAAAGATGGTAGGGATCTCATCCAAATATATTCAATTACAATAGCTTGGAATTAGAGTATTAGTAGCTCCGTAAATTTGTTGTTTTGTTTTCTTTTATTTACCAATCGGATTTCTTAATGGACATTATCAATAATCAAGGTTTTAAGTAAGTGGAAGCTTCCGTGGGGCAATGAATTATTAAAGTGTTGTCAAAAAACACTCCTATATTGTATACTAAGATATTCCTCGTTTAGGTGGGTGTTCCACTATTGCATTAATTGGATTTGGAGTTATTATACTTTCTTTACAATGCTGAATTGTTGATTTTAGTATTTTTAAAGCTATTATTATTTGTTATTGTCAATCACTTTCAAAATGATGTCGCTTTTTGTTTTTGTTTGGAAATAAAAAGTTGAATATGTGTGAGAAAGTCATGTTTGAAATTGGTCCAAACTATTCTATTGTAAATCAACTATAAAAATATGTTAAGTATTTTTACTCAACAATTACAATCAAGTACAACGTTTGGGAAATAATTGCTATTATTAAGGTTGATGTACACTAAAATAGTATAGATTACGTCTATAGTCTGTACAAGACTTTTACAAATATGTGCTGCAATTTTTTCTTATCCTTGTGGGTTGATTGGATTGTTAGGGTGATTGGATTGTTGGAATGGTTGTGCAACCTAAATCAGAATTAAACTTCCGTTTTCTTGTTTCACCATTAAAATCTTGCATAAATCTTGCTCCATAGAGGAGTACATTTTTTGATATATACTCTTTAAGTCAGAAAAAAAATACTAGCATATTGACTTGAAAAAGGTTCTAACAACTTATCAAAAGAAGTGTTTTGGTGGGCTATGAAATAAAAGGGCATTTCCAAGAAATACATAATTATAATGCAACATTTGTGTCGAGAAGTAAGAATAGATGTTAGGACATGTGAAGGAACAATAGAGGATTTAACAAACATAGTTGAACTTGGTACCTGTTGTTTGCTCATGACATAATTTTGGTAGATGCGATTAGGAAGGTGTAAGTTAGAATGGTGGAGAACAAAGTTTGAGTCACAAGGTTTCAAATTAAGTTAGAGCAAGACAGGGTATATGGAGTGTAATTTTAGCACAGACCACATAATGAAAGACACTATAAAGGTTAAAGAGAAAGAAATCACTTCAAGTGTATGTTTCTAATGCCTGGCCCCTGGGTCCATATTTTGGAGTAATGGGAACATCCAATAAGATGTGACCCTTAGAATTAAGTGTAGATGACAAAAATGAAAAGTGAATACCGAAATATTATGTTATCGAGGTGTGTTTTCAAAGTTAAAGGATAAGTTATCGAATGACCATTTACGTAAACATAAAAAGGGCTTGGGAGTTGCAATAATTGAGGAATAGAGGACAAAAAAGTGTTTAAGATGCTTTGTACATGTGCAAAAACTGTGTATTAGCGACTTGGTAAGGAAGAAAAAATTAAAAGCTCATGCGCATCAAAAAAAGGCACTTGGAGGACAAGAGATGAGAAATAAATAAAGGATCTAAACTTACAAATTCAAATGGTAGAAAGTCAGAATAAATACAAAACAAGAAGCCATGTAGATGACCATTGATCAATTAGGATGTAGGTTCTATTCAATTGATCAACAATCATTTTAAACACTTTTCAAAACTCTAAACTCTACATGAAATCAAGTGCTTTGATCTTTTTTCCATGCTTCTCATAATGATGAGTAGTGATTCTAGTAATCTCAACTTAACTGTTTCCTCTCAAACACTCCAAAATGATTGTTCAAAGTTCAAATCCTTATTTCACCCATTGATGGTGATAATGTAACCTCACTCCCAAACCAAACATCAATTTTTTTGGCTTTCACTAATCTCCACGGATACATCATCAAAAATTGTTGTCAACGCTAACATATGGTTGGTGTCCATACAACATACTCCTTTCGTCACACTCATTTTGGATCAGAGAGAAATAGAGTGTTATTCAAGAAAAAAGTGGACATTTATAATAGTGAAGAGAAAGAATGAATTGTGTGAATGAAATTAAAAGAGAATTAAAATGTATAGATGAAATTAAAAGAAAGCAGAGGGCTATTGTTCGTAAAATAGAAATGATGCAAAATGAATGGGACGAACCATAATGTTAATTGTTGCAAAATAAGTGGGAAGGAGAGAGTATATTTTTTTCTTTACCTAAATTGATTATTACTCAATCTCCTTTCTTGATCGAGGTAGTATAAATTATACTTCAAAGTTAACAAATCCTAAAAGACTTAAACCACATTTAGTACCTTTTTCCTAAAACTTCTATTTATATTTTATTTTTGTTGATTTGAATACTATTACACTCAAATCCTCAACTCTCGAGTTGAATGAGTTAAAAAAACCCTTAAAAACAAAAGTCAGCAGTTTTCTTCTGTGATGAAGAAATTCTAGTGATTTTAATGTATTACTCCGCTAAACTTACTTTAAGGAAAAATTTATATTAATAATCCAACCTTTTGCTCTTCCGCTATTAATAATCTCACCTTTAGATTATTTTCTAATAATTCAACATTTGCCCTTAGTTCGATGTGAATAATCCAACCTTTATTTTAGTTTGCTGGCAGCATCCCCTATTACTACTTATTATTAGCAATACGGTATGTTGTTGGCAAATGTATGACAAAGGTTAGATTATTATAAAATAATCCAAAGGTGGGATTATTTACAGCGCATGGGTGAAAAGTTGGATTATTAATGTCAATTTTTCCTATTTTATAACCACACAAGATCGATAAACTTATTTCCCATGATAAAACTTATATTTATTTATTTTTTGAATCAAACCTTCTAACTCTCCAATATACCCTTCAACCTTCAACTTCACCATCATTCGTAGCATCTCCTAATTGCTACCCTGCCAACCACTGCACCCACCAAAAGAGTCCATGCCATAACAAGTTTTCCTCTAAGTAAGCTCATGTTGGTTGTCGCTACTTATGATTCTCCAAGGTTGGACTTTTCTCTTGCTTGTCCATCTTAAGGGGGAAATGATAGTTGATTAATAAGCTCTACAAATCATTAATGATAACTCCTGATTGATATATTGATTGTCTTGTGAATATTGCAATATTATCTTATAAGTATTTACAGATAATATGTCACGTAATCTTTTTTATTGTCATCTTGAGTTGTTTGGTCTATCTTTTATATTATAATTTTCATGTATTTTCTAGAATAATTTGGTATTATAGATATGATGCTACTTTTATTCAATTAATAAACAGTTGTTTTAAACACCCCTAAACTCTACTAGACTCTACTGAGGTATATTACGTTTGCGTAGAAGAATTACAAGGTCCCTTGCTTTGTTTTCATAATCCTTTAATTTTCGTACAAGTTAAGCAATATCAAGTTGTAGCATTGTTTTTAAAAATATTTTAACTCTTCCACGTGAAATTGACTTGCTACTTTTTCACAAGTATATTTGGAAATACTTTTTAGTTCCAAATTATTAGGATTAAATGTTTTTTGGTCAGGTATGAGGAACTATGGATGCCAATGATTGCTGATCTAACGGTAGGGCAGGACAACAGGCCACCTATGATCCTCCCTCCGTTCGATATTGAGTGGATTTGGTACTGCCACACCCTTAACCCGGTAACTAAAAAGCGGTTTACCCCTTTTAAAACTAAGTTCTTGGCGTTATTGTTTATTATCATGTTTTAATTTTTCTTTTCCTCATTTTGAAGTAAAAAAACATGGTTTTGGGACAGGCACACTATAGAGAGTACTGCAAAGCAAGGTTTTCAAAAGTGATAGGAAAGGCCACAATATTTGATGAGGTCAATGAGGAGTATGCTGTAAAATTGTGCAGGGACATATGGATCAAAAGGTACCCAAATGAGCCATTTGAGAATGAAGTAGACTCTGAAGTGTCTTTGGGAGGTGGAAAGAAAAGTGACAATGAGGTAATATTGTTAGGTGAGATGAGAAAGCAAAGAGAATTATATGATAGATATTTTAGGGAACCCTACATGGGAGAAATAGTGTACCTAATTGCAGCAAAGAGGAGATACAAAAAATTCTTGCAATTGGTGATAATGCAACAAAATGATGGTGATAGGGATGGATGTTCATGTGTTTTGGTCCCCACTGTTGATATCTTGCTCATGTGGCTCACTCACCAGGTTAGTTGCTACTTTAAGGTCCACTTTTGTTATTTTGTGTATGAATTTATGCTTCATAAGTTGGCACCTCTCAACATTATTAAAGTCATATATTTATCCTAGAACTTAAATTTTTGCTTAAGTTTCCAACTTCTCATAATAGGTTTCCTACAAATAGTTGGAGATATAATAATCAGGAGTTTGGGACTAGTTCATTGAATCTAATTCATAAACATAGGACACCACTAGTACACAATTACCAGCATTAGATATGATGTTTTCCTATTTTAGATGTCAAAAAGTGCTGTGATGAAATTTTAAACTCCTAATAAATATATACCTCATTATTGTGTATATAGTTGCACCATCTAAATAAACCATAATCATATCATATCAATTTAATATTCAAGATATAAGTGATCTAGTAGTGCATTGGATATTCAGAAATGATAAAAACATAAAATGGTGTAGGTATTAATATACAAAGGTGGAGTCCTATAATTTAATATAGTAAAGTTTCACCTAATACTGGTGCTTTACCTAAAATAAACTTGGTGGAATGTGTTGGCATCCATTGGGCATTGGGTTGCCTTTTAGATCTCCTTTGCATGCATACAATATTGTCAAAATTGTACGTTATGGGTAGACCAGAAAAGTTATTACGGTTTTCATTTCTTAAACCAAGGGTCAACCGAAAATAATCCTTTTGTACATTATCATTAGCATGAATATGGTTGTGTACATTTGAGTCTATCAAATCCATCCCATAACCAATGAGAAACGAGACCATTTTATTGACACTCAGATAATTGAAATGAAAATTTACATTACTCAACCAAAGAGAGGGTTTGAAATTTTTGGTTTTGCCTGGGATTTACACATCGAATGCATATCATTCAGCTGCTATTGAAGGTAGTATCAAGTATGGAAGGGGTACTTAATTTTCATTACTGCTTAGGGGATTGGGATTATTGAAGGATGTTTCAAGGACTCAAAACTGATAAATTCAAATGAACCAATAAAATTAATGTCTGTTTTTGACGATAAAATTTTACTGACTTCTGGTTTACTTTGTTTACAAAAAACTGCCCAACTGTGTAGGAATAACCTGAAATATCTTTGATATTACCTAGTCATTATCTCATTCATCCAAAATAAATTATTCACATGAACTAGAGCTACCCAACGGTATATGCAGCTGACACCAAGCACATGGAAGATGAGCTGCTGTTAAAGGTGGTGGGCCCATGGGATCATTCAGTGCAGGAAGAAGACATAGAGCAGATGAAGGTGCTCTGGGAGGACACTTTTGATCAGCCTTATGAGAAAGCTGGTGGAAAGCTAGCTGTTGATTTTCGAGGCGGTTTTGCTGTCCAAACACCATTTTACTGGGTGCTTTCAGACTCTGATGTTAATATTAAATACAAGTCATTGCACCCAAGATTCTTACTAGAGGTTAGTCATATTGAAACTCATTAAATTATTAGCCACTTGTATTTTATTAGTTAAAGGAGATTATCAAAGATCATCGAATCTGTACATGTTGACTATGCTTGCTTTGTCAGCATTTTGCAAATCCTACAATCATTTCAATCTTTTATTGTATAAATCGCTAAGCAACGCTACCTATCATAGTTTTTAATATGGGATATTAAGTAAGGCGGAATGGTGGTTAAAAATGTTCTATGGATCATATTATTGTTTCACCACTATAAGACAAAATGGATTTAGGGTCTTTGACCAACAAGACACCATAGTAGATGACTCCTCATGAGATTCTGACCATATAGCTAACTGAAGATCGACATTTTATGATATTCATAGTCTTGCACTCTTACTAAACATCTTAACTCTCTCTACTCCGTATTAATCACTTGTGTTTTTAAAATTTTAATTTTGCTTGTTGATTTCTTTCACTATGTATTGTTAGATTTAAATATTTAATTAATTTTATATTTGTATTTGTGGTAATAGTTTAATTTTTTCTCTTTTGCTCTTTTCCACAACTTAATCTTTTTTACCATCTCATTAGCTTATTCATTCTCTTTCAATATCTGATCCACATATTTATTTCCATCCACATATTTTTTTTTCATCCACTTGTTTTCTTTGTCTTATTTCTCCACAATAAGTTACTAAAGCAACATTGAGTCATTGACACATTGTCCCATTATAGCAAAATCAAAGGGATAGAGCGAGCATATATTTTATGACTTTTGTCAATATCTTGCAAGTTCGTCTTCAAAAGGAAAAGGTCATAGTTAACATGAAATGGAGTGAGTATTTGATCTACATTCTGTGCTTTCTATGATCTAGGATTGTCTACAAGTTGATGTAAAAGTGTAGAATATTTCTCTTATGCTTTAGTAGCTTCTGGTTCATAAGATATAATGGCTAGCAAATTTTACCCTATACCTAAAAATCTAGTAATTATATCATTCAACTTTTTTTATAGAGATACTTTCAACCAGCAAAGTGAAGAACTTAAGACAAAGCCTACAATAATGAATTCTAGTCAGCATCATTTTGTTGTAGATTGTTCAAAGAGCAGGTCTTGGTAACAAATGCAAGTCTAATAAAGTATGCTTAGAAGTCTTTTGTGCTAATTAATTTTCCTAACTTGGAGATCAGGTATGCGTTTTTGCGAGACTGAGGTCACATATGGATGCAACACAGGCAGAGAAGACACGTGAATTCTTGCGCCTACGAATGTTTAAATGTCACAAGGAACTCAAGTTTGATAAACTTGTCTCAAGTTTCGCTCCAGATTCATGGCAAATGGCATGGAGTTTCTATTCCGAGTTTGGAACCAAAGGTCTAAGGCTTGAGCTTCGCCATCCAGGGAACCTCTGTTTCTCGGGCACTGGTGTGCTGGATACTGTATCTTTTTCATGGAATGACTTGCTTCGTGCACCATCTCTTGCGTTTGGAAGTGAAGTGGATCAGAAACTCAGGGTCTTCACCTCAATTACTCCTCCTGTCCAAGCTCCATACCTTTTAAAATGTGTCCCAGATCGCGTCAGTGATGATTCCGGTGCCATGATCTCTGATGTAATGCTCAAGATGAATCAGTACCGGCCTCAGGAAGGAAGATGGTTATCTCGGACTGTCTTGGATCATGCAGGAAGAGAATGCTTTGTGGTTCGCATACGGTGAGTCTTCTCTTTCCATATTGGAAGGATCATCCTATTATTAATTTTGGTCGATTACTGCATTTACAATAAGATAATAATGTAATTTAAGTGCAGATGGATTTACAATAAGATAGTCATTTGCTTCCTTTACAATAACATAATCATTTACAATAAGGACCATAGTTATCTTCATTGTAAAACCAACTCTTACTAGTGACTTTATATGTGAAAACTGAAAATTTGAGTGAGTTTTCTTTGTCTGCTGGGTGTGAGCTGCTGTTGGAAATTACTTCATATGTGAGGGATATCATACATCACTAAAATAGTAGGTTGTGGACTTTGTATATAATGCTTGTTGGGTATTTTTCCTAACACCATATGGTTTTTGGAAAGAGTGAACCTCATTAAGTGTGTATGCAAGTCAACGCTTATTACCCGTGTGTTTGTAGGCCCGACCCCACGGGTGCCCATTGATGTGTCCACCTGTGTGGGCCCACAGGTTGATAAAGTGACGAACGGCCTAATATAACCTCATTAAGTGTGTATGCAAGTCAACGCTTATTACCCGTGTGTTTGTAGGCCCGACCCCACGGGTGCCCATTGATGTGTCCACCTGTGTGGGCCCACAGGTTGATAAAGTGACGAACGGCCTAATATTGTATCAGTGCCAAAGGTGATTTTTGGATATGATGTGGCTCACATATGAAGGGGAGTGTTGGAAATACTTCACATATGAAGAACCTCCCACATCACTAATCTAAAATAGTTTGTTGTGGACTTTGCATATAATGATTGGTGGGTAATCCTTCTAATACCATATGATTTGGGAAAAAGTGAAGCCTCATTAAGTGTGCATGCAAGTCAACGCTTATAAGTTATTACCCCTGGCCCGTGCGTGTGTAGGCTGTCAATTAACTGAAGTTAAATTTCTAAAGGGATCTGTTATGTTGATGTTTGGGGCTTGTGGCAACAAGTTTCTACATTTTGTACTGTGTATATAACTGTTACTGTACTTCGAAGCTTTGGATTGAGATTGTGCTGGTTGGGAAATGACTCAGCCTGCTAACGAATTTACAGAGTTGGAGGAGGATTTTGGAGAAGAGGGGGTGAGGCTCCAGAGACGGTGAGGTGGGAAGACCGGATTATTGAGATACGAGAAGGCCCATGGTCCTATGTGGCAGATTCTACGATTGGAACAGCTCCAGGTATGCTACTGCATTCAAGTAGTTTCCTCCTGGCCATATGCAATATGGGCGTTGGACATTGTTTCCTTAACTGAACAGAGAACATGTAGTATGTTGCTGTAATTGATCATGTAAATATCTTTGATGGAAATCCTATTTCTATTTGATTATAGATAAAGTGGTGGGAACAGCAAAGCCTAAAGAAGAACCAAATGAGCGAACTACTTGGTGCTTGTCAACGGGGGACGAACTAACGATACAGTGGGAAGCGACATCTTCCTTGGAAACTCTAAACCTTGCTCTTAATACCAAGCAAAATTCTTCAGTAAGTCTCCAAACTTTTTCTTAAGCCTATTCTAACTCATATTATGGCTCGTTAGCTAGACTAATATATCTGGTAAAACCGAGATTGTATTGGTAGTTTTACGAATTTTTATGCCGTTTTTGATAGAAATACTTCTGTGCCTCTAACACATCATTTTCCTTTATAAATCTTCATGAGGACGCAATAGTCAACACTACATCTAAATCTATACTGCGTGAAAGGTAGCGACAAGAACACATTTTGATCAGTCTTTTTGGACCACTGCATAGAATTCCCATAACGATTATGTGTTTTAGGTATCACACCATCTCATGATCTCAAAACTTTTTACAGGTAAAGTTGTTGAAAGGCCGAAAAATGCAGTATGAGGTAAGCAAGGAAGAGGGAAAACTAAATGAATCAGAAGATGAAGAATTTGTGACCATTGTCAGATTTACGGATGAGACCCCAAATGGAAAAGCTACTGCTCTTCTCAACTGGAAGCTCTTAGCTGTGGAGCTATTGCCAGAAGAGGACGCTGTTTTTGTGCTGTTATTGTGTGTTGCAATACTCAGAAGTGTTTCAGAGATGAGAAAGGAAGACGTCGGAGGATTGTTGATTAGGAGAAGATTGAAAGAGGCCAAGCATGGGGATAAAGATTGGGGCTCTATTATACTTAATCCTTCATGCTCGACATCTTATCCGCCCTCACCTCATCTTCAACCTTGGTATTGGAATGCGAAAGCTGTGTTAGCACATGATCCTAATGCTGAACACACTTTAAACCAACCGAGTTTTTCTATGGCTGAAGGTGGCGACAAATTGTACAAAAAGGGTATTATCTCATGATCAAAAGATGCTCCATTTTTGATTTTTTTGATGGTGTATTTTTAACTGAAACACGATAAAGATCCGAAAGAAAATGGGGAATTTCGCATATTTGTAATACCATTTGCAAGATTGTATATAATTGTGAAGTTGAATAAGCTTGTTTTAAGTTAGGGGGCAAACTAGGATATCGCATATTCTAATTCAATCAGATTGGATACGAATAATAAGAATGTCAATTTTCATATATCAGATATCTGATATGATCCCATGATTCTGATCGGATATTCGAGTTTGCTCATCCTTAAGTCCAAAGCCTTATATTTTTATGTATACAAGGTTGAGAAATGTGAATGAGCTTACTTTTACTATATGACATTACAACTTGTTGATCACAATGTTGTATATTCTATAGAAATTTTGATGGATGTCAAGGGTGGGAAAATTTGTTCTTTCATGTAACTTTGTGATTATGAATATACTTGAGAATGTTAAGACTTTAATTATTCTTTGGAGACGTTTTTTGGCCACTATTAGAACACTTATGAATTTATGATCCTATGTTACATATTGATACCTGAGCCAAATTAGAAAAATGAGATAAGTTATCTACTGTCATTTCTTAAGTGCAATGGAGGAGATCAGGAGATATAGAAGAGGTGAGGTTCAAGAAGAGACAATGGAGATTTTAGGCCTCAAGATACGTTATTCCTCACCATGCTCACATAATATTATAAATATATGAGGAAAAGTTACTATGAATTATACAATTTTTTATTTATTTTTCTACAATAATACAAATTTTTATTTATCATGAATAATATCAATAATACAAAAAAGTTGACGTTTTTAATTATTTTTCTACAATAATACAAAATTTTAAAATAGTACATATTCTTTGATTTCAGTTTCTTTTGGGCCTAAAACGAGTCCAAATCAAACACAATTATTTTTGAAATTTTGTCTAAACCAAACAAAATTTAGAATGTATTCAAACCAAATTGCTTGTTTGGTTTTATTTGTTTTGGTGTTTCATTTTACATCAAATTACTTACACCCTTTGAAATATGTATATTTAAAATCATTAGTGTTTTTTTCTCAGTCTTATTTACAATGCATTCTTTTTTATTACATCTATTCGATTCACTTATATATTTGTCATAATATAATAGCTCTATCATTCTATATCAGGTCAAAAGGAAAAAAAGTAATATTTCTATTGTTTATGTTGGCACTTATATATTTTAGAGCTGTATATTGTTGCATGTATAAAATTGACCTCGTAAGTCATAACTATCTCTCATAGCACAATCTCAATTTATTATTACCAATTTGGTACTAATAAAGTAAAAATAATAAAATAAATTAATGTAGTTTTAGCAGGTATATATTCGCTTAAAAAGTTTGATGGTCAATGTTCATATTAACCATCTCATTTTCTTATAAAATTTTCATTACTATTTAAAAATATAGTTTCTAACAGTTATGAAAAATTGCGAAAAATAAAGTAATCAAAGTTTTTTACCATTAGAATTTCATATTGCATTTCATGAAAATCAATACTACTATTTATTTTCATTATCACTACCATTTTTACTACTCCATCTCCCCACCAAATTTACTCTACTTTCTTATTTTTATTGTAGGCCATGACTCACCTTTTTTTTCATGTCCATCTAAAAATTTAATTTATCTTTTCATTCTATCTATGCCATCCCCCCCACTTTAACATAAAATATTCTCTTTGCGTTTTATTCACATAGCACTATTTAACTTCAAAAAACTTTCACACAACTAAATTAAACAATACAATTTCAATAGGACAAAAAGAGTAATAACTGACGTAAAATATCACTTTATCGATCCACTTGTTTAATTTTTTACAAATTGTCAATAAAACAATTTTAAAAGATTATAAGAAGCATTAACAACCAAACAAGCCGTTACGGTGACCTAAAAGATGAGGGATTAAAATAAGAAAGATGAGGAGCGACAATGTCGGTGATGTTGTATCATCTGGGGGAGGTGATAAGCAAATGTGTGAATTGTGATAGGCTCACTGATAACTATTAGCTAACCATGTGATTGTTAATTACACTTTTCTCATAATTACATATAATTGCTACTGTGGATCTCTATAATTAATATTATTAATTAATTACCCACTCTGTCCACGCAAGATTGCCCCATTGGCAAATAGTAGCAGATCCAAAATTTAAAATTATCGGTAGCATCAACGTATTAAAGTAAATTAATAAAAAAATTTTGGTAGTAAAATAAACCTAATAATATTTCAGTATTCTAAATTGATCTGTAAGTAAAATATCGCAATAAAAATTTCATGTACTGCCAAAAAGTGTAACATATGTCATCCACATCGCATCGTACAAAGTTATAAGTTATAAGTTATAAGTTACAAATTATTGACTTAGTGAAATACTTCTCAAGTTCTGAAATATATATTCCATACATTACGATTGTTGACACTATTCTTCGTTCAAGCTTATTTTGTATATTACGCATATATGTGAGAAAAAAATATATCCTCCACTAACTTCATTTTGTTTTCCACTAACGTTATAAAAATATTTTTTTATTATTTATGATTTGTATTTTTTTTCAATAACTTTCATTTAATATTTTTTAATGTTTATAATCACTATATTTCCTTCCTTAAATCTATTATTCAATAAAATAATAATATATCCATCATTTCAAAAAGAGTATTTTTCTTAATTTTCGTAAATATTCTTTATAAAACTTTATTAAAAAAAGAAAAAAATACAAAAGAATTAGGACATACTCCCTCCGAATCATTTTAGATGTCCCATTTGGTTTTTCACAGTTATTTAGGGTAGTGTGGGGTCCATTAAAAAGATGGTAGTTGGATATTTTAATTGATTAAATTAATTGTAAAGGTGGTAGTTGAGTATTGGGAATTGGAAAACTAGAGGTATTTAGGTAAAAAAAAAGATAGACAAAAAAGAAATAAGACAATTGATATGATTTTGCCAAATAAGAAATTGAGACATCTAAAATAATTCGGGAGAGTATAATAGTACAAGTGTTAAGTGTATGGTGAAATCGATGAGCATATGGTGTCATGTGTTTTGTCTGATTTAAGAGAGGGGAATTTGAAGGAGGGCATATGCGTCGTATCTTAAACATCGTTATCAAGCACCAACAATAAGATAGGTACGGTACCTTACACGCTACTGGGCCCCACATTCTAATTCTAGTTGACCGTTTCTTTCTCATTGCCGTATCAAACACTTTCCCAACTAAACGCTCCTCATTTTTATTTCTTTATATTAATTATTTGTGATTATTCTAATCTTATACTTCCTCTATCCTGAATTCTAATCAAATAATTTTTGGCACTATTTGCGGTCAATGTGTCAGTAAAAATATAGTTAAATGAAAATACTTTTAACACAGAGTATTTAGTTAATGAAATAAAAAACCGTCTAATTAATTACTTTATATATATATATATATATATATATATATATATATATATATATATATATATATATATATATATATATATATATATATATATATATATATATATATATATATATATATATATATATATATATATATATATATATATATTTTCGGAGTTGGACTAGAGAATACATATAAATTGAGAGATAATAAATTTTTTATATAAATAATGAAAATTAAATAAATATCATAAAATTAAAAAATAAATCTACAACTAATAGACTAACCATAATTCACATTTAAATATTGAAACTTACTGACTTAGTTTTTCAGCACTTGTAAGAGCACACCATTTTGATGGCCTACTATACTTAGGCACGTTAAATGGTAGCCTACCTCCAATAATTAAAGCAACCTTTATTAGTACGTTTTTAATTAGTCAATTTGGCTTAATTGGACTCTGCAAATCTATTAAGAATTTATCAAGTTTGACAATTTTCTTTGTATACTTTTTCTGTTTCGAAATACTTGTTACATTTTATTTTTAGTACTATTTATCATTTAAGCTTATTTTATATATTGCGGCTAATATGTTAGTAATAATATAGTCAAATGAGATCTT
This sequence comes from Amaranthus palmeri, assembly GCA_019776075.1. Classification (NCBI taxonomy): domain Eukaryota; kingdom Viridiplantae; phylum Streptophyta; class Magnoliopsida; order Caryophyllales; family Amaranthaceae; genus Amaranthus; species Amaranthus palmeri. The sequence goes on along the minus strand of JAAKBH010000037.1, from coordinate 976,791 downwards.
GTTTGAATCGTTTAATTGCATACTTTCACAATATAAACTTTTTATAATTTTTAAATATGTATTATTCGACATATAAATGAATAAAATAGTACATTAAATTGCTTAAAAAGATAAATGTAGCAAGTATTATGAAACTGAAAAAGTATATCACTAATTCACTATCATAGTTGTATAAATCTCTAATTTGTTACATTTTTCCTATTGAATTGTTAGTTATATTAAAGATGTACTCCCTTCGTTCCTTTTTGATGTTCCTATTTGGGTTTTTCACCAAGATTAAGAAAAGTGGAATCTTTGGTGATAGTGGGTATTATTTTAATTATATAGTAGTAGAAAGTAATTATTTTATTGGAAGTATGGAGAGAAAAACTAATTAAATAATAGTGTAATGTAATGATTGTATTGGAAGTATGAGAGAGAAAATAATTAAATAGTAGTGTGAAGTAAGAAAAGTGGGATTTTAAGGGGTAAAAGTGAGTTGAAAACTTTCCAAAAATGGAAAGTATTCTAAAGTGGAAAAACTTATGGAACTGCCCGTTTTAGTAAGGAGGAAAAACAAAAAGGAACGGAGGGAGTATATTTTATTGAGATCTCATATTTCTTTTTTTCTCATTAGCAAATAAAAATGATTCTTTCTCTCTATCTAATTAAATTATCACTTCTAGGTACTCTTTTTCTTTTTTCTTTTTTCTTTTTTTCTTTTTTTTAGAAATAACTTCTAGGTAATATAATACTTCGTAACCAATTAATAATAGTAACCAATTAACAAATTAGCTTTGTTGGTTTGTATTAAAATTAAAATAATAATAGAAATAATATACTTTTAGCTAGCCGGGCTAGTTAATAATATCTCAAATCCATCAAATTGCATTTAATGTCGTTTCTGATAATTACTAGACCATAGACAAAATAAAAGAAATATGCACTCTTTATAGAAGGTTGATTTCGATCTTTAATGCGTATCAGACAAAAGTCATATATTATAACTTTACAAGCAGTGTTTTTTACGTCTTATATAACACTAATACTAAATTGAGTTATTAAGCCTCTTTTCTAGCTCTGAACTTGAGGCAAATTAGATAAATAACGATCTTGTCTAGAGTCAGATCGACACTACAAATACAAAATCATTACTAACAATCATCACTCATCTTGTCTAGAGTTAGAATCGACACTAATGTGAAAGTGTGATATACTACCTCCGTTAATTGTTTTGTGCAACCGCAGTACAAATTGCGGTTGCCAATGCAATTTTTCATAAAGCAAAATTAGAGAAAGTGGGGTAATGTAATTAAAGGTAATATAGGAGAGAGAAATAATGGAAGTAGGGATAGGTAAGTAAGAGAAAGAAAGAGAGAGGAAGTAGGGATAGGTAATTTAGGAAAAAGAAGGAGAGAGAAAATGATGGGATAAGTGATTAAAGGAGAGAGAAAATGATGGGATAGGTAATTAAATTGGTTATTTTTTACTAAAAAAGGAAAGAAAAAAGAAAGTTGCAAATAATCTTAAGCGGACAAAAATGGCAAAAGTTGCAGATAACATTTAACAGCGGTAGTATTAAACTCCACCTTGACCAATAAATTGCATTCTTCATTACAAATTTAAAAATATTTTGACGTCAATTGTAGTATGATGTCATTTGTTGTTTTTAGTGCTAAATTAAACTTGTTTGAAATTAATATATTTAATCTAAACTGAATTTAAAAATAACCACTTAATTCCAATTACCAACTACTTATACATGCATAATCAATTGCACAAAGAATAAAAATAAAAAGTGATAAGGAATCAATAGAGTATGACACAAAGTGTAGAATCACAATTATTAAACAAAATACTACAAAAACTTTTTCCTCATTGACTAATAGAAGTATACTCTTGAATAATACTAGTAGTATGTTTATGGAATTAATTTCACTTTATCACACTAATCTTTATCATTTTCATTTTAATCTGTATTATTAATTTTAGGCTTTTTTTTTACTATAGTTTTAAAAATGATATATCTTCTTCTCTTTTCCAATGTGGGTAATAATAAACACTTTAACACCCCTCCCATGTGAGCGTCTCTATATTTTTAGATAAATGCCTAGTTATAAAGACTTAACAGCAAACCAGACCATGAGGTTATGATAAAATGAACCGGTACAATCCAAGAAAGAATGAGAAGAAGAAACTCATTTATATGTCCAAAAGAGATTCAATACAAAAATCAATTAGTAATAGTATTGAGTATTTCTCCAAGTTTATTAAGTGACATATTTTTTTTCTTCTATGATGTGAAACAACTCATAGGTGCCTAATAATAATAATAATAATAATAATAATAATAATAATAATAATAATAATAATAATTTCAACAGTTTTAACCCTCATTCTTTTAATCTCATTTACATACTTATTTTTTTTTTACAATCTTAACTACTCATTTTGTAATCCACTTATTATTTATCTTATCTTCTAATTTGATTCTTTTTTCAATATTAATTCCAAAATGCGTGAAAATAGGGTAAGATGGTTTGGACATGTGCAAAGAAAGTATTTTGACTCCACCTTTAGAAGAGTAGAAAGCATTATAGTGGAGGGTAAGAGAAGTCGAGGAAGACCTAAGAAAATGTAGGTGAAGCAAAATTAAGAACGACTTAAATGAGTTGCGCCTCTACGGGGACATGACTAGAAATATGAGTAGTTGGAGACGTCAGATCCGTGTTTTAGACTACTAGTAGTTTCTTTAGTTACCTCCCTTCCCTAGCGTCTAGTTGCTTCTTACACATTTTGTTTTGTTTCTTTGTATAATTATCATGCTTTACTTTTTAATTTTTATTTTTATTTTCTTTTTTGCTCATTTTATTTTCTTTTTTGGTTAGATCTATGTTTTGCTTGTGCTGTCTTTTTTTACTAATAGTTGCACTTTTGAGACAATGTTGCCACTCATATCCTCCTTTTGCAGGGTTCTTACCGTTTAGGGTAAAATCAACCACTTTCCTCTAGTCCTTTCTAGGGATGGTCACGGGTCTAGGATCTTGTTGGACTCACCCCAGACCCGCCCCTTTTTTAAGGGTCTGGGTCTTATTTTTTTAGACCCTTCGGATCCGGGTCGGATCTGGATCTAAAAATAATTGGCGGATCCGGGTCCGGGTCCAATATTAGGACCCTAGACCCGCCCCTTGGACCCTTATAAATATTACATTGTCCATTTTTATTTGTCTTCTACGTATGAATTTCGCCCCCAACACTTATTTTTTTTCATATAATCATAATACATATAAATAATATATAAGCTACTTGCTAAGTGCTAACCCAATTACCCTTATTTTATGGACTCGAACTAGTGTTTATAATAGAATTTAAGCAAATATGGGTGACGCTATGCGAGTTTTGATATTAAATTAGTATTAAATATTTGTAAAATACGATAATAACTCTCTTACAAATATACGAAAAATATAATGACTTACAAATGTTTCAAATTTGACTAATCAAAGAGACTTTCTTTAGACCCACTAAGGACCCATTAAAGACCCTAGACCCATCAGATTCGGAGGGTCTGGGTCCGGGTCTCAAAATTTTGGACCCTTAGGGTCCGGATCCGGGTCTGGATCTCAAAAAATTAAAAGGGTCTAGGTCCGGGTCTGGTTGGACCCGCTCCAGACCCGCCCCATGACCATCCCTAGTTCTTTCTGTGAAGAGAGTATGGGTATTAATTGTCCGTCATCTTACCTCACCTTAACCTTGCTTTCGGGCAGAATAGTGATGATGATTATAAATGAAAGCAAAAGCGTGTTGATGTACTTTGACGATCTACTAAACTACACCATCATAGAAGTACATAATTAATTAATTATAAACCCAATATGACCATGTTCCACGTCATACAACCTTCCAACTAATCTCTTTTTTTTCTTCCAATTAACTGCCTTATAGGATTAGCTTCTTATTTCCATTTCTACAACCTTCTCTCCATTTAAAGAAACCCCCCCTAAAAAACAATCTCTAGTTCTCTACAGTCTACTCTTCCATTTCAATTCCCATCAAATTAATTCACAATTAATTAACAATAATCATAATCTTACCATAATTAACCAAATAATGATCAACTCATACCTTCATCAACAATGCTCTTCCTTACTCCTCTCTCTACTAACCGACGACCTCCTATCTCGAATCCAATCCCACTTACTAGACCCCACCGATCGAAAATCGTTCCGACTCGTTTGCCGCACCTTCTACCGAGTCGACTCACTGAATCAAACCCACCTCCGCCCACTCCACCCATCCATCATTCCTTCAATCCTTCCTAAACTCCCTCTTCTCCACACGCTTGACCTCTCTCTCTGCCCGTGTGTAGACGACTCCCTCGCTTCCGCCCTATCCCCTCTTCTCGGCACACGAGTGAAGACACTTTCACTCAGCCGTGCGTCGGGGATGACACGTGCGGGAATCGAGACACTCGCGCGGGCGTGCGAGAAGCTGGAGAGGCTGGATGTGTCGTACTGGTGCAATCGATTTGGGGACAGAGAAGCGTTAGGGATATCATGTGCGGCGAGATTGAAAGAGGTGAGATTGGATAAGTGTTTGAGTGTTGGTGATGTGGGGTTGGCGCACATTGCTGTTGGGTGCGTAAAATTGGAGAAGGTTAGCTTGAAATGGTGCTTGGAGATTACTGATCTTGGTATTCGTCTTCTTGCTAATAAGTGTTTGGCCCTCAAATTTCTTGACATTTCGTCTCTCAAGGTGTTTTTTTAATAAAAAAAATTTAGTTTTTAATATTTTTTGCAAAATGCATTATTCCTTTCTGTTTAGCTTATGTGTCTTTTTTTTTTATAATCTTAATTACTTTTTTCGTAAAATCCCAGTACAGATTTTAAAATCAAATAATTTTAATTGAGTTTTTAAAAAATGTAAATTGATATTTAGAAAGTATACATTCAGACGATAATGTAAGAAGATCCTATATAAATATGTTTGTTTAGAAATTGATGAGAAATTATAGTTAAAGTTTGACACTAACATTTGTAAATTCTATTTAAGAACATGTGAAATTGTTCATAGAGTCAAATGAGATATGTGAAATTGTTCATAGAGTCAAATGAGATTTGTTTTAGTGGATTGATAAATGCGCAAAACTTAATAGATTTAAGTTATTTATTAGTTGCAAGTTAATTTCCTTGAAAATTGTCTTTATAGAATTGCTTTTTTAAGTAGTTGTTTTCATAATTTGTCTAAACATAGGAGGTATATTTTTCCTATAAATTCAAATTCCTACAAACCACAGTAATTTAATTATCGGGAGAACGCATAGATAAATTTAAATTCTTATATCAATTGTAATTTATTTGTAACGTAAACCAAACAAAAGTCAATTCCTAAAAGTTTGACTCATAAATTAACTAAGAATGACCGTCTTTTGTAAATATGACTGTTAAAAGTCCAGCTCAAATCTATATTTCAAGATGTAATAATATATATTTAGAATTGGACTCGTTTTTGAGAGTCAACTTTACAAAAGATGGTCATAAGTAAGAATTTGAGTTCATTTCAGGTATTAGATTGAGAAAATATAATAAATGAAGATGGATGTTGTTTAAGCAGGTGACAAGTGAGTCATTGCATTCAATAGCGGCGTTAAATGAATTGGAGACATTATATTGATAATGGTGGGATGTGGTTTGGTGGATGATTCAGGCTTATATTCAATCGCTAAAGGATGTCCGTCTCTCAAGGTTAGTTAGATTTCTACTTTGCATATAGTATTAAGCTTAGCATCTATTACTTCGTCCTCTTTGAATTGCATCAAAGAGAACTTGATGTATTTTTAAGAAAGTGGTAATAAATAAGGAGAGAGAATGAATTGTCTGGATGAAATTAAAAGAGAGTTAATATGCATGGATGAGATTAAAAGAAAGTGGTGGATCATTGTCCAAAAATAGAAATAATGCAAATTAATTAAGACAGACTAAAATAAAAAATGATGCAAATTTAATGAGACGGAGGAAGTACTACACAACTGACTTTCACTTAATTTATCTACAAAGATTGGCTCAATTATGGTGTGATCCCGGTTAGAAGATTATTAGATTTTTAATCAAACACCTAGGTTAATAACTTCCTACTACCAGAAAATCTTACATGTACTTGATCTATAGGGAATATTTTTGTGTGGATCAAATTTAATTATTTTTTTTGGTAATAAGTATAATCTAAGTATACAATCATTGGTTATATGTTATTAGGTTGGTCCACACTGAAATAGTGTGGATTAAGTTTATATGTTAGATATGTTAGATGTTATGGGGTCTCAATCATTAGCTTAAGTTTTTGGTTGATTTGATTTCTTGACATGGTATCATTAAAGTTACCATGACAAAAAATTACGGGTTTGAAACTCAAAACTACCTCATTTAAAGTGAAATTTAGCGCCAGGTATGAGGAGGACGTATGTTGTATTCATACTTCTAACTCCAAAGGACTCTTGCGTGAAGTAGTGTGTTAGAGGAGTATAACATATCATGGGGCCTCAATCATGAACTTAAACTTTAGGTTGAGTTGTGTCTCTCACTATCACAAGATTTACTAATCTCCTCACAAATCAAGAATTAAAAAAACGAATTATAGCCGATTTTAGATTATTTCAGGGTCATTTGAGCGAATCACAAATTCAAAATGCAAATAACTGACAAATTATGTTACACTGATCTCTGTAGGTCGTAGACATGTCAAGGTGCGATGGCATTACTTCAGCTGGGTTGTGCTCAGTAATTAAAGGACACCACCAACTACAAGAGCTGAATGCAAGCCATTGTAAGGTCGTGAGTACACTATTCAAACCGTGGGATACTTTTTTAATCTACATCCTTTCTTACTCTTTCTTCCCTTTAATCTTATATTATTAAGCAACCAACTCAACCAAAAACTAAAGCTGATGGTTGAAGTCCCATAATATGTTATATAATTGATTATTAAAGTCTCATAATATGTTATATACCCTAACATGGAGAGCTCTTTAGGATAGCTAGAAGTATATATGAATAAAACACAACCCTCCTCATACATGGTGTTGAATATTCTACTTTAAATGAGGGATCATTGAGATTTGAATCTGTGACCTCTTATCACAGTATTAGATTGCGGCGTGACAAGAGGTCACGGTTTCAAATCTCAACACCTCTCATTTAAAATGAAAAAATGATTGCCACGTATGAGCAGGGCTTGTTCAGTTGTTTGTATACATACTTAGCCCCAAAGACTCTCATGTGAGGCGCATGTTATAGTGTAAAAACGTGAAACGTAAAACCTGAACTATAAACTTAAACTTTTAGTTGAATTGAATCCTTGACATGCATAATCCTCTAATAAAACTCTTTCGACAACGATTTCGCAGGATCTCACTTCCGATATTCTAATTGCATTGAAGAGATTAAAATCACTAAAAGTGTTCAAAGCAGACGGAGCTCGAGTATCTCAAGCCACAACCCAAACCATCACCAAAAACTGCACATCTCTTACTGAAATCGGGCTAAGTAAATGCATTGGATTAAAAGACATTTATATCACTCGCCTACTAACCGGTTGTGGCAACTTAAGAACCCTAAATCTTTCATGTTGTCCTGCTGTTACGGATGATGCAATTGCAGCAATAGCAGCTTCATGCAAGAAACTAGAATGCCTGAACTTGGAGTCATGTAATTCTATAACTCAAAGTAATCTGCATCTTCTCGGCTCTTCCTGTGTTGGTCTTCAGGAACTAGATCTCACTGATTGCTCTGGCATTAACGACACTGGTATTTATTTTTTTCACAAATTCTTATTTGAGATCGTCATTTACAAAAAAAATATATCTCATATGGACTAGCCCATTATTCCAAAAAAAATAACTACCATATGGACCAGCTCATTGTTCCAAAAAAAATAACTACCAAAAAATCGCGCGCTGTGTAATGCTATTTGGATGCTATTTGGAATTGGTATTATAACCTATTAAAGTTGGTATTATAACCTATTAGAGTTGATACTATAACCTATTAAAATTGGTATCTTAAAAAAAGGTTATAATACCAACTCCAAATACCAACTTTAATAGGATATAATACCAACTTCAATAGGTTATAACACTAACTTTAATAGATTATAACACCAACTCCAAATAGGTTCAAATGCGCACGTCAATTTTTTGGTTTATCTTTTCTTGTTAAATTTAAATTGTTGAGCATGGGCATGGAGAATCGTCTCTTATACAGACAGTCTCTCAAGGGAGACGCTGATTTTTGTTTGCCTTTATTCAGATGTTAGAAACTGCTCAACTTATTTATTCCTTTCATTTCCTTATCAGTGTCTACTCATCTGTCCTCTTTGAATTGCATCGAATAAGAAGTTGCTAGGTTTTAAAAAAATGATAATAAATGAAAAGAGACAATGAGCCATTGTCCAAATATGAAAATGATGCAAATTAGGTGAAACGGACCAAAAATTCAATAGAATAAAGAGAATACATTTCTATAATGGATAGTTTTTAAAAATTTGTCCACTTTAAAATTATTTTCTGTTACATAACAAATTTTAGACCAAAAAGGCTTCACAAAGTTTATAACATTAGTGTGTATTGGATTTGCAGCACTTGGTTACTTGTCTAGGTGTTCAGAACTAAGGTTGCTAAAGCTAGGGCTTTGCAACAACATAACTGACAAGGGATTGTTCTATATTGCTTCTAATTGTAAGAAGATATCTGAACTCGATTTGTACCGGTATAATCCCTTCTCACCTTTCTTCATACATTACTTTCAAGGACGTACAATTTGTTGATTCATTATTTTTTATATTGTATAGTTAAAATCTTAGGTCAATCACTACTGTTTGATTCCCAACTACGTTTGGTTTTTATGTAAAATCAAATCAAACTAAATTTAATTTGTTTTTTGAATTTTTCAAACCAAATTTTAGTCACAATGCAAAACGAAACAAACTAAATTAATTCGTTTTGAACTTTTTAAGTTCAATCCAAACCAAATTTACCGTTTAAAAACAAATAATCTAAATTGTGAATCAAATATGAAAAACAAAATAATTAAAAAAAAAAATTGAAAGTCATAATAGCAAAAGTGAGAATAAAAAAATAAGTTTTAAATTATTGATTATGAGAGTACTTTTAAGTTTTTTTAGTATTTCCTAGCTACTAACGTGAGAATTAACTAGGTTCCAAATTTCGGTCTTTATTAAAGTCAAATATAATCAAAATCAAAATATTTTTGTTTAGAAATTCCTAATCCAAATTCAAAAAATTGTTAAAAGTCCAAATCACCCCTACCTAGTCTAATAACACCGGCATAGTAAAATGTTTTTTCATTGTATTTTGTTGGTATCATAAAACAATCAACAAGTCCTGTACTATGAGACTGTTTCTCCATGAAATAAATCCATATAATTAGTCTAGTTTTTTAATTAATCACTCTAAGATTATATATGATCATTTTAACGTTATAAGTAATCATTTTAAACTATTGGATGCAGTTGTGGTAATATAGGAGATGAAGGAATGGAGACAATATCAAATGGGTGCAAAAAGTTGAAGAAGCTTAATGTGTCATATTGTATTAGTTTGAGTGACAAGGGAATACAACACATCGGAAAATTGGAAGAATTGTACGTTCTAGAAATGCGAGGGCTACTTAGTGTAACTGCTTTTGGATTACAAGCTATTGCCGTTGGTTGCACGAAGCTATCAGTGTTAGATCTGAAGCACTGTCAGAACATTCAAGATTTTGGATTTTGGGCGCTTGCTAACAACTCTAACAACTTGCGTGAGGTATTTTTTGTATTATGTCTTATGTTCTATAATTATAGTTACGTTGGTCAAGCGTGAGGTGTACGTGTAGTTAATGGTTAACGGGTCGAACTCGGTAAAACTCGTTCAACAATTGAATATAAATGACAAAATATTTAATAAAATGAAAGTTTAGGCATAATTATTAATATGCATGTACAACATGTATTATAAAAGCAATAATGAGAAGTTACTTGAATTAGGGACTAAATAAACTTAATTGAACTGAGAAATCAACTAAATATGAAGGAAAACTGACTGAAAGTAATTAAATTCACTAGGAAACCGAGAAAAATAAAATATCGCTAAAAACTTCTAAATTTGAAAAACTATTATTCTTGTCTAAGCCTAAAATTCTCCTTTTATATACGATGGTTATCTTCTTAATAATCAAAATCTAACCTAAAAAATAATTAATATTTTCCATGAGAAAGACGGCTAGTCGACGCTCATATAGCGGTGACTCGTCGCTTGCTCACAGACCCAAATTGAGAAAGGCAGCGAGTCGTTGCTTATGTTTTGCCTCAAAATGTTGACTTAAATTGATTGGCGACGAGTCGTTACTTATATAGCGGTGTCTCGTCGCTTATGTTGACGTTTTGCTTGTTTCATCTATTTTTTCTTGGACGGCGAGTTTAGTTTATGTATGGGTTTGATGAGACGATTTGTGGCCTAGGCTATGTGTTCGTAGTTTGCCTCCTTCACCTGTTAGGGTTTTAGGCTATTTCTCCAAATCTTCACTCTTTTATGATTTTATAGAACCTAAAAATTGGTTTTAAAATCATACAGCAAGTAAATGGAAAAAACAAAAGTGAACGTCATAAGTATTGATTGAATGTTTCTGTTGGGATGAGTTGTCCCACATCGACAAATTGAAAATGGTGTGCACACTTTATAAGCTATTGGAGACCTTCTTCCCATAGCCATATGGTTTTGGGATGACATATGTCTCCTTGGCTTGTGAAGTGTGTGCACCTCGTGTTTTCCCCGATAATTGCTGGCATTCACAATAAGTCCAGCCTAATTTAACAGTTTCCCATAATATAATTGAATAATTAATTTGATATCAGGTAGCTAATTAATGTTAAAATTGTTTGAATGTTGTTATGATCAGATAAACCTTTGCAATAGTGGAATCTCAGATGCAGGGCTATGGATGATGCTAAGTAAGCTAAGATGTCTTCAAGATGCAAAGTTAGTTCACCTTAATAATGTATCACCTACAGGCTTTGAAGTAGCCCTAAGAGCATGTTGCATTCAACTTAAAAAGCTTAAGTTACTTGCATCTCTTAAATCCTCTCTTTCCCCTCAATTACTTCATTTTCTTTGGTCTAGAGGTTGTAAAATTAGATGGGATTAGCCTTTTAAATTAACTAATTTTAGCCATTTTTTTTTATTTTTTTTTTATTTTCATATGACTTACATGCCACAACATTCTTATTACCGACCAACCATTTTTGATCTCGATTTAGTCGTAATTAATGGCGAGCAACTGCGTTTGATCACAATCTGGTCGCCAATGCGACCAAAACAATATGATCATCAATATTTGATGGCAATTCATTTTTTAGTGTTGTATGACTTTTGGCTACATTTTTTTGTTCAATGATCAAATTCCTTAGCTTTATATGTATGGGAAAGGGAATTTAAGTTCTTTGAATTCTTATGTGAAATACTCATTCATCACATTAAATTTGCAACAATTACATTTTTTAACATGAAAGCTAATTATTGTAATTATAATAAAATTCATTGAAATTGCGAATTACTCGATTTTTATTTAATGGGACGAATATATTAACAAGAATAATACTCCCTTTGTCTCTCTGAAATAGCACCATTTGACCAAAAAAATGTGAGAGCTTTTTGAGTCAAATGATGCTAATTCAGAGGGACAGAGAGATTATTGATTTAACAATAGAAAAATAAATTGAAATGAAAGTAAGTTACTAGAAGGAGCACGAAGCCAATAATATATAGGCAACCATTCTCATCAAGGCATCAAGCAAAGTATAAAATTGACTACCTTTAAAGTTTTACCTTGCTAATATAAGCATATAACGAATAAACTAAACTTTGAAATGGGTAAAAGCATAACTTTTTACAATGATCATGACCCCACTTATTAGGATCACTTTCCTTAGTTGGCAAACATTCCCCCATATTTTTACTTACCCATCAACCATAATAATAATTCCAACCATTTTGGCCTATAATTGTACCATAATATTAATCACAATGCAATAAACTAGCCAAGGTATTACCTATTCTCATAATTTGTCCTTAACAAAAATGTCCAAGATATTAACATATTTTATTGTACTCTTACTTTTGCCTTTCCTTAACAATGCCCTATACAATCAAAAAACCAACTACAACCATCTCCCACAAAAAATCTTGGAAAATATGATATCTCAAGCATGTGCCAATATTGAAGACGAAATATCATGTTTTTCTGATGTTGAATCTAGGCTTCCAAACGGCCCTAGAAATGTTACTACAGTTTTGAGGGCTGCCTTAGAAGCCTCTGTTGATCAAGTCCAACAAGCTATAAAAAAGGTTTCTGATTTCAGTTCCCTTTCTTCCTCCACTTCACGTGAACAGATTGCAGTGGAGGATTGTAAAGAGCTTCTTGACTTCTCTGTCACGGAGCTTGCTTGGTCTCTTTCTGAAATGAGAGTAATTCGAGGTCATGGATCTATTCATGACACTCGAGGAGACCTTCAAGCATGGTTAAGTGCCGCGATTAGTAACCAAGATACATGCTTAGAAGGGTTTGAGGGTACAAACCAACATGTTAAGAACTACATCAAGGGTAGTTTAACACAAGTTACACAACTTATAAGTAATGTTTTAACTTTGTATACACAATTACATGCCTTACCATTTAGACCTCCTAGACATAATTACTTTAACAATTATAATAATAATAATAGTAATGATAACAATAATAATAATAGGAAAAAAATAATTGATCAAGATTATTTTCCAAAGTGGATGAGTGAGGGTGATAAAGAACATGTGGTTTCTTCAAGTACAAGTAAGGGAATACAAGTAGATGCTATTGTTGCATTAGATGGAAGTGGGAAATATAGAACAATTAATGAAGCAATTGATGATGCTCCAAATCATAGCAATAGAAGGTACATTATTTATGTAAAGAAGGGAATTTATAATGAAAATGTTGATATGAAGAAAAAGAAGACTAATATTATGATCATTGGTGATGGAATTGGAGCTACTATCATTTCTAGTAATAGAAATTTTATGCAAGGATGGACAACCTTTAGAAGTGCTACTTTTGGTTAGTATTTCTTTATCTTATTTTAGTGTATCTCATATGAATCTCGTCTAGTGTTAGATGATTCACTAATTTCTTCAAAAATCACTACTTTAAAAAGCCAATAATTTCAATCACTTGTATGTAACATTATCTATGTTATTATGCAGCGGTCTCTGGAAAAGGCTTTATAGCAAAAGACATAACATTTAGAAACACAGCAGGACCAAAAAACCACCAAGCAGTAGCCCTTCGCGTCGATTCCGACCAATCAGCATTTTACAGGTGTAGTATAGAAGGATACCAGGACACACTATACGCTCACTCTCTTCGTCAATTCTATAGAGATTGCAACATATACGGTACCATCGATTTCATATTTGGTAACGGAGCTGCCGTGCTACAAAATTGTAACATCTATTCTCGGACCCCACTTCCACTCCAAAAAGTAACCATCACGGCCCAAGGTCGAAAAAGCCCACATCAAAGTACGGGCTTTTCGATCCAAAGCAGTAATATTTATGCAAATGAGCCCGCTTATTTGGGCCGGCCTTGGAAGCCCTTTTCTAGAGTGGTGTATATGAATTGTTTTATGAGTGCAACAATTCAACCTAGAGGTTGGTTAGAGTGGTATGGAAACTATGGATTGAATACTTTGTATTATGGAGAGTATAGGAATTATGGGCCTGGGGCATCTTTAGCGGGCCGGGTTAAGTGGCCCGGGTTTCATATCTTAAGAGATGTTAATGAGGCTGTTTTCTTTACTGTTGGACAGTTTATTGATGGCATGTCATGGTTGCCAGCAACTGGTGTTAAATTCTCAGCTGGTTTGACTAATTAGATTTTAGATGATTATATGTAATGAGATTAATTTTTTATTGTTATGTAAAGATTTGTAATTGTTTTATGATTTGAAAATAGTTTAGCTCTTTCTCAACAAAGAGTTCTTCATGTTAATTCATTGATGACTTGTACGGTTGTACATTACTGTCGTAGGATGGAAATGTATATTAACGGGTGAAAGTTGAAATTTATTAATTCATCAGCAAAAAATTTAATATTGTCTAGAATATTTACGAAATTTATTGATGATTAATTGAAAAAAATAAATAGTCTCAAACATTTACGAAATCATATGAATTGCGTTAACTATTAACAAACATTGCATTTGATATTGAGAAAAATTAAAGCTTTTGAAGGATGAGCAAAAATGAAAATTTTATGAAAATGTAGCAATACAATTGCAGCAACACAAATTTACATTTAGCAAAACACAAATTTTTACTTGAGACTATCTATGTATACAATAGACATCTCAAGTTTTGAGGCTAACCCAATTTATAAATTAAAAAAAAACTAATTGGTGATTTTGTAAGTGATTTGAATTGGACTCTTGAGAGACATTTATACTAACTATACTGCAAAACAAAATGTAATGAAAAATGTGATGATAAATTAAAAAATGGCCAAATTAAAAAGTATAGCAACACAAAGAATTCCAATCGCCACATACTTGAATAAAGGGGGTATTACATTCCCTAATATTACAAATTTACTTAATTGCAACACAAAAATCCTAATGACATTTCAAAAATAAAATAACCGAAACAGATTTTTGACCATCTAAGCTTATCAAAAAGCCAAAACCATCAAAATATAAATGAGTATCCACTACTCATTAAAAAAACTACGCTAGAGAAAACATGACACAATTGAAGCACCGGAAAGTACTTGTCAAATGGCGCGCCTACAAAGCTTAAGCACTTGAGAAATCAAAGCACAGCATGACGATCGATATATGCGAGCGAAGATGTGAACCACTACCCGAGATCTTCAATCATAACTAGCATTCAGAAATTTAAGCAGTTCATTACGCTTGTTCTCTGCAAACTTGTCTTCCTTCGACTTTTCAAGCTTCATTTGTATCTACAAGTACAGAAAAAGCAATATAATAAACAAGACAAATAACACCCTTTTTTAAACCAGATGAATGTTTCTCCTACCTTTTTGCCAGATACCACACTACGACGAACACCATCATCTTTATCTCGGCCTAAAAACTGCACGACAAAGAGTAAATTACAATTCAAAGAGGAATTTGAGGGAGTGGGGAGGGGTTGCCAGAAGTTGGGTACAGAGCATGATCCATATCAAAACCTTAGACAGCTGCACTGGACCACTACTTTGTCGCTGATCCTCCTCTTTCTATATAATGCTCCCACAGCCAGGAAAATTCCAAGCCAAAACAATATCCAGACAAGCACATCAAGCGGCCAGTCATCAGGTCATAGATCCCAGCTCCAATTTAAAGAGCAAAATAAAGAAAAGATGTCAGAAAGTAACAACATAACAAAGATGAATGTGATCAAATAGCAAAAAACAGTATAAAAGTTTAGTATTTTGTTTGCTCGGCAGGATGGAGGAAAAGTAATCAAACTTTCCAAGAACAGTGCCATCCTACCTCTTTCTTGTGCTTGCGACGTTTATGGCGGTGGTTCTTCTCCTTGTCTTTTCCCTTGCTCTGGGAATAAAACAGAAGTCGTTAAAGCACATAATGTCAACAAAATAACGAAAAGATCAGCACGCACAAGTGTAATACTACCTTCTTTGGCTTGTCGTAATGCTTGTGTCTCCTTGAGTGACTGGATGTTTCATGCTCACTTTCAGAAGAGCTGCCTCATCCCCATGCCAAAAGAAAAGTTAGTCGAGACCAAAGAGCAACTTGAAAGAGATACATTTTAAGTTCACAAAAAACATAGGGAACTCGGGAATTAAGAAAAGAGTCCCTTAACAACAAGATACTAAATAATAAAATGAAAGAGTTTAATGCAACAAAGAATAACATCCTGTCGATGAATATCCACAGAATATTCATCTAAAATGAAAGCATGTGAGAATATTCATGTTTATAGAAAAGCAAAGTAAGCAAACTACCCAATCAATTTCTGGTAAAGAGCATGAGATTAAATACATCCCAAGAACACAACATTCGTTATGATCAAAGTCTCCTAATATGCAACTGTAAGGAGAGAAATGGCCAGGACAATATGAAGGAGATCTAAGTGGAGTTACCAAAATTCTCTGATTAACAGAAAATTCCATGTTGGGTTCATATATTAAATTGTGGAACACCACTCACCCAAATTCATATTGGGGAAAAAGCTCTAGAAGAATTTCTTATACATGGATCCAAAAATCATACAAAGACTGTCACGCGCAGAATCTCAGACGGTAAGCATCTTGGCTTGCAAGCATCTCCTAAGAGGATTTGTCATCAAGTTATATTGGCTGAAGTGTGATCACTCCGTGCAATGAATGCAAGTTAAGAATACTACGTCAAAATTCTTAGGAAAGAAAGATGGATAAAATAACCCAAGCAATAAGGGAGAGAGCAGGGTTCCTTTTGCGTCATAAATCATTGCAACACAAATATGGACAATCGACACATTGCTTTTTGTTATGGGCCAAAATCATGGAAATTTTCACAAAATAACCAAATTAGACGCTCACAAATAATTGCGTGATGATAACCAACACTTAACATAACTTCAAAAAAAACAAATAGTGATTTATACATCCAAAAGACATAAGGGCCGACACCAAAAGGAAAAGTGATCTATCGGCAATTCATACCTAAAAAATCATTTTCTAGATCCCTCCTTATCAATCCAAAACTTAAGAAACTCTTAGCACAAAGAGCTATCCAACAAGAGTGAATCAGTATAGAGATTTAACCATTAAGATCAATGTCTCAAAATCAGCAACTATCATCAATCATCATAAACTTGTTTGATGAACTTGTAATACTCTCCTAGTCTCTTTTAAGTTTATACTTGTCATTTTAGTTGTAGTAATAAATTATAAACTCATTATCTTAAGCCTTGAGTATCCCCCTTGATTATAACAACTTCACTGCTCTCTATTACTTAATAAAGTGAGCTCTTCAAAATTACCTCAAGTTACTTATTCTATTAACGAACATAAACACCATATTCTTGATCATTGATATCAACTGTTCGTTGCTATCATTTCCTCCAATTCTTAGCAATAATGTCTACCCTACCACTACTATTTCACCATACCATTTTGTACAACCGATTTCAAAACTTAAGTGCTAGCGCTAAGAACTCTTCAACAACAAAGGGTCATAAATAAAGTGCTAAAACTTTCTAGATTAAGAATAGACAGACTCGCAACAAAAAACTTTTGCATATATTCCATCAGTTGAAACTTTTGTTTCAGCTTTGAACCCGTCAATCAAATCTATTAGCAAAATCACTGAAATCCCCAAACAAATGAATTCCTCATAAAGTTACAACTCTAAACTACCGGTCAGGCAGTCAATTTGTTTGTGTTCTTAGAAGGAGGCATTCCCCAATCCCCACTAGTAACAATATTGATTGCAAATTGAGAACCCAAAACATAAATAGTAAACCATTACAAGGCCAAACAAACAAATTTTGTGGTTTCGCAATTCATGCGCCATTTTTGTTTCTTAATGGTACTTCCCCCCATAAACTATTTGTTGGAAAGGCCCCTATGTCATTTCCTATTGCCCAAAGATTCCACAATCCATGTTACAATCTTTCCAATGCTCAACGAAAGTCCACTCAAGAAGAATGCAAAAAAGGAGCAATATATGTTGTTACACAATTTTTCTCCTAAAAACATTTGAAAAATCAAAGGAAGTTACGTAGTTTCTACCTAATAAAGTTCCTCCAAAAAACACTCAATCTCATTAAAAGGCATCTCAACGATGAAGCATGAAGATGGTTGAATTTTATTTTCCCTTCCATATTCAAATTCTTATAGTAGTAACATAACTTCCCTAAGGAAGTCAAATGCAATAGAAAACCATCATATCGACATGTATAGGAGCCTTGTCTTTGCTTTCTTAGTCGATAAATATCCTTGTACAACATATATTGAAAAACTAGAATGAATTATAACCTTGAGCATTTGCTTAAAAATATTGTGCATTGTCGGGTTTAGATTTAAAGTTAAAAAAGTCCTCTTAATTCAATCATAGCGGAGTGTGAGCTTGTGATCATTAGGGCCTCTAGTTTTACTGTGACTTATCCATATTAATCGGGATTAAAGGTTTGCCAACATATCTTTATTTCAATTCCATTCATACGCCTATTGTATCCCTTGGTGCATCTATATCAAATGATTCATCTATATCAAATGATTCATAGTGGAGTGTGAGCTTGTGATCATAAGGGCCTCTAGTTTTATTGTGACTTATCCATATTAATTGGGACTGCCAACATATCTTTCTTTCAATTCCATTCATACGCCTATTGAATCCCTTGTGGTGCATCTATATCCCTTGTGGCGCATCTATATGAAATGATTCATCAACACACCATTTACAATTTATCCCCAATCCTTCTATCTTAAACTAAACTACATTCTCCGATTATTCTTCATTTTCCCCAATTCAAAATCACATCACACTCACCAAAACACCCAAAATCCCAATCATAACTCTCAATTCCCATCCTTACTTTGTGTTGTACTTGTATGCTTATCAATTCCCATCCTTACTTTGCATTGTATTTGTATGCACCTCCAGGTTGCCACACCCAAGTATACAACACTATTGATTACCAACGATATTTTGGTAATCATCTGACTGACAGGGATGTGACACTCAAAGGAGAGCAACATGGGTAATCATCTGACTGACAGGGATGTGATGCTATCAATTGAGATTTTTTTTTCATATAAACTTACTTCGGGACTTGGAGGGGAGAGATTTGGAGAGATTGAATGGATGATTTTCGTTAAGGTGTCGACCTTTCCAAAGTTCGAAAGATTTAAAGGAAAAGCAATTCTCATCTCCCTTCCTTTCCTTCCCTTTCCTCTAAACAAACTAGAATCGTTTCCTTACATTACTCGTCCCTTCATTTCCCTCGCCTCTCTTCCCCTTCCTTTCATTTCTTTTCTCTTCAAATTGTTATCAAAGTATAGTGTAAAAGTAGAAGAAATCAGAACAAAACCTAATAACCAAACATACAGCGAATAAAGAAAATAAAAAACAGATAGAAAAAGAAAAAGGCGCAGAAATTTACCTATAATCATCAGTTGAATAAGAAGCAGAAGAGTAAGAATCTGAAGAAGAGTGACGACGACGACGTCTTTTAGATTTGGAATGAGATTTCGACTTACGGATCTTCAGAGCCTCACGATGACGGTTGCTACTGCGACGGCGACGGCGGGATTTATCTCTGTAAGACGAAGAAGAGGACGAACTAGATGATGTATCAGAAGATGATATCGCCGTCGATGAGGAGGCCGCCATGATTATAGGGAGAGAAAAGGATGGTGCTGTACGGCGGTTGACGTTACGGAGTTGGGGTTTACCAGATGTTGTAAAAGTATGTTGTTTTTCGTTTGATTGTGAAGAATAGCTCGGCTTTTAATTTGGGTATAAAAATATCTTCTTTTTTTTTTTTGAGATGTGGTATAAAAATATCTTTAAGGCAAATAAAATTGAAAATCTGTTAAAATACCTAATAATTTTTTTTTAAAAAAAGTATCTAATTAAAAAAGTTTTGTCAAAAAAATACCAAATAAAATTTTTTTCTTTTCCAAAGACTACCAATTAACTTTTTCGTCAGTCACCCATTACATATTACATGTACCATATCTACAATCACTTAGAGGTCTTTAAGGTCAAAATTGATAATTTTTAGTTAATATTGATCACGTTAAAACTATAAACACAAGCGTACAACCACTTCACGGTCATAATTGATGGATTTGAGGTCAGAATTGATGACTTTAATATTATATGTACTATATCTACTCACTACAACATAATTTGCTTTTAGTGGGATATATTTAGCAATATTTAATTGAAATGCCACTACTTTAAATTTCTAATAATATATATATATATTAATTTAGTGACATTTATTATATCCTTTAGCAACATAATAAAAAAATCATACTAAAGGTTCTAGCGAAATTTTTCATAAATGCGACTATAGACTATAGTTACAATTACGTATGCCACTAAAGACCGAATAAAGTGTCACTAAGTCATTTTATAGTGGAACTTCTAATAAAAACCAATAATTAATTATTACACTTAAATTATAAATTAGTGGTAAACCTGGGAAAACGGTCGGTCGGTCGCACAGGCTATGGGTCGGATCAATTTCGGTCGGGTCATTTTTGGGTAAGGTCATTTTTTGGTCGGGTCGGGTCGACCTCTCCCGGTTCCAGGTCAGTCGGTCTGACCCAACGGGTTATGACATACTCCCTCCGAATCAGTTTAGATGTCCCATTTTCTTATTTGGCAAAACCATACCAACTGTCTCATTTCCTTTTTTGTCTATCCTTTTTTTTACCTAAATACCCCTACTTTTCCAATTCCAAATACCCAACTACCACCTTTACAATTAATTTAATCAATTAAAATACCCAACAACCACCTTTTTAATAGACCCCACTCAACCCCTAAAATCCGTGAAATCCCAAATGAGACGTCTAAACTGATTCGGATGGAGTATAAAATTTAAAAATTGGTTTTTTCCATTTTTATTATCTGTGAAACTATTTTTTTAATAAAAAAGTTATTTCTAACATTAATCCACATATCAATTGACACAATATTAAAGCCTTTTGTGATTGAATTCAAGTCAGAAGAAACCAATAATTGCGTTTTATGTGTTTATTAAAAACTTGTAAGATTTGTAACATACACGCTTCATAAAAGTTATTGTCTTTATTAAAGTTGTAACATTAAATATCTTCTCATTTCCTCATAAAAAGTATCTTCACAACTTTCATGTTGGTAAGATCTACAAATTGCTAAGTACTTATTTCGACTAATTATAATAAGATACGTGTTTTATAGTTTAAGGTAGCGACATTCCTTTTCTGATAAACTCATTATAATGTGTAAAAACGTTCTTATAAATTATATCGATTTGCTTACTGAAATGTAAAAGAATTAAAAACTCATTTAACTGATTTAACAAGATATATGTATTCAATTATGATGATTATACGTCCTTTTTTTAAAGAAAAATAATACGATTTATAAATAGACGTTAAATGTGTGTTTTTTTGAGATCTATTGATGAGTTTTAGGGTTCAAGTGATATACGATCAATATGTTGAGATACTTTGAAAACTAAAATTTTATTTAAAATGAATTGTAGTTTGGAACTATATGATTGAGCAATCCATTTCAAATTATAGAATCATAAAGTAAGAAAATAAGAATGACAAGGTTTAGTTACTCATGCTCAAATTTTCAACAACTTTAACTATTTTCAAAAGTAAGTATGAAAACAATTTCCAATTTTAATTTTTTTGATATTCTAAATATTAAATTTGAATTAATTTTAGATTCCTAAATGCAATCATAGTTATCAGCACAACATAACCGCAAAGCCAAAAATAAGATATTATTGGTGAACACATTACACATACCTTATTAAGTGTTCTAACAACTAGTAAAAATATGAAAAAAAAAAGTTTGTATCATATACAAGATCTAAAAACAATCAATGTAAGCTAAGTTTAAAATGTAAGTTCATAACACAAAATTAAAAGGAAAACAAAGGAGAATTTAACACTTTACATAAATAAAGCAACCCACATTACCATCCCACTTAAAATAACATGTAACTCATGTATGGATGACTTAGATCCAGAGCTAGATTTTGGTGGAGTGGTAATTGTAGGTGGAGGCAATTTATCTGCTTCCTGATCAGGGCTAGGAGCTGTAGCAGGTGGAAGCCAGTCTGAAACCTCTTCTGAAGGACCTTGTGCTGGTGCTGGTGATGGTGTTAGACTTGGAGTAATGGCAATGTTGTTTGGAGAAGGTGCTGGACTTGGGGGTTCAACTCTTGCTGGACTTGGCTCATCACCATCTGGAACATTCCCTGACATATCATCATTAGTTTCGTCGCCTTCTGTAATTTCTTCGTTTTCCATTAGCATTCTTTCTAATTCACGTACTGTTACTGGACCTACTCGTATCGATGCTCCTGGAGTCGGACTTGAGCTTTGAGTAGTGATGTTTGTGTTTTCGATTTTGATAGATGGTGGAGTAGATGGTAGTGTTGTACTAGTGTTTGATGGAAGGGATGTAGTTGTAGTATTTTCTTGGGTTGTTGGAAGACTTGTACTTATAGATGGTGTACTAGCGCTTGTGGTTTGGATTGGTGTTGGTGTAGGTGTTGGGCTAGGAATCTCGAGTTCGATTTCAAGGGAAGGAGCGGGTGCAGGTGCGTCTTCTGAACCTTCTACAGTTGTTTTGGTCTCTGTAGATGACGATGAAACAGATGATGATGATCTTTCTGAAGAAGTTCCAGAGGAAGAGGAGCCGTAAGAAGAGCCAGAAGGTGTAGAGGAAGCTCCAGAACCAGAAGAGGTTGATCCTTTTGAAGAAGTTCCTGAGGAAGAAGAGCTAGAAGGAGTAGATGAAGATGAGTGAGAAGTTCCGGAAGAAGAAGAAGAGCCACTTGATGAAGAGCCTTTGTGTTTAGAAGAGCCACTTGATGAAGATCCATCAGAAGAGCCACTTGATGAAGATCTACTAGAAGAAGAACCACTTGATGAAGACCTACCAGAAGAAGAACCACTTGACGAAGATCCACCGTAAGAAGAACCACTTGATGATGATCCACTAGAAGAACCATGTGATGATGATCTACCATAAGAGCCTCCTAATGAGGAATCTTCGAAACTTGAACCACTTGACGATGAACTACCAAAGGAAGATTCACCTGAAATGGAGGATAATGGCGCTCCTGCAGGTGACCCTGCAAAATTTTCGCATTGAAATAAAACCATATCATACAATACTATAAAAGAACTGGAAAAATTCCACTGGCAATTACATGAAGTTTTGCAACTACAAAATTGAAAATTAGATGATTAGATTACCTGAAATTTCGGAAATAGGAACAGTAGACAAATTAGGTTGATAAGGAACACGAGAAGCTCTAATCCAATCATCATTATCAAACAATTTAGGTGGCATAAAAGTTTCAGCACGATCCACAAGTATATTCTTGATTCCGGTCCACTTAACCCTATTAGCCAAACTAGAACCAGCCCCAACATTATTATACTCACCATAATAACATGTTTCAAGTGCAAAATTACCTTCCCATGGTAACCACCCTTCACCTTGAATGAAATCCCCAATCTCTGATTCCATTATAATTGTCTTAGAATACTCTTTCCATGGCCTTCCTAAATACGCCTTATTCTTGTCCTTAAGTGGTAAGTATTCAGGGTCACCTTCAAATCTACTGTTATGAATAAATATTCCTGTTGGTTGGTGTCTTTCCATTCTGCCTTGTGCTGTCACAATGCAGTTTTGGTTGTCTAGCGGTTTTCGAACCACAAAAACACAGTTCTGGAAGAAGGATGCTGCATCGCCAAAGATGAAATCGATTGTGCCTGTGATTCTGCAGTCACGGTAGAATTGACGGTATGTGTGTGCGTAGAGTGTGTCTTGGTATCCGTCGAAATGGCAATTGAAGAAGATTGATTTGTCCGACTGTGCACGGAATGCTACTGCTTGATGTTTTATTGCCCCTGCCGAGTTCTCTATTCCTATGTCTATTGCCATGAAGAAATCTCCTAGAACAGCTGCAATCAATTACATTGTTTGTTAGTTTTTATCATTTTTCAGCTTAATACACGACTTTTGGTTGAAGTTGTTGGCTAATTTGACCGGTTATGGATCTTGATTGATTGCTAGCCGAAGAAATTAGTGTCAAGGAACAAACTCAACCAAATGCTTAAGCCAATGGTTGAGACTCCATGATATGTTATATACTCAAACATGCCCCCTTACATTAGAGTCCTTTGGGTTAGAAGTATGGATGCAGCACAAGTCCTCCTCATATCTAGCGCAAAATATTCCACTTTAAATGAGGGGTAGTTAAGATTTGACCTTGTGACCTCATGTAACGCCGTTTTTTGACACCAATTCAAGAAACTAACTCAACCAAAAGCTTAAGCTAATGGTTGAAGCCCCATAATGTATTATATACTCTAAAACCTAGTTGTCACTTAAACCAACTCGTATGAAACCATATGATGTTGACTGCTTATTAGACAATAACTAAGCAAATAGTCAAATTCAGCCATTTACCAAATATTTTTTTCAAATTATCACCGTTTAACCAACTAAAACCAAAACCCAACTAAAAAACCAACAGCAAAAAGATACTTACAAACAGTAGCGGTCTTGAAAGTTTTGACACCATCAACAAAATTTTTATTATTAGTAATCCTAGTCTTAGTAGGACCATCCCCAACAAAAACAACATTAGTCATCCATTTAAAAAGCACAAGATACTCCTCATAAACACCTTCCTTAATATATATAACAAAACTCTCCTTCCCCTCCTTAGGAACATCCTTTAAAGCTTCTTCAATAGTCTTATACTTACCACTCCCATCTTTAGCCACAACCACATTAGCCTTAGCCTTTAACTCATTACCCAAATTAGGAGCTTCCAAAAGCCTACGCCTAAACCCATCAACCCATTCGGGCCAATACTCACTTGATGAATGCCCAATCACTTGATCATAGCTAACAAGAAGCTTTCTTCTCTTATCATCATCCTCGTCGTCGTCGGGAAGAAGAACACTATCATCATAATGGGTTAAGAGAGATCTATGTGGGTTGTGTGATAAGAGTTTTCTACCATTAAAGGAGGAAATGTCAAGGGTGGTAAGTAAGGTGGATAAGTCATTTACAATTGCAAGGCCATTGCTTGACATTTGCATGGCTGTTTGTAAGACTTTGCGCATTTTTGTGGCTGCGTCTGTTGTTGTGTTTTCAAACCCATCTAAACATGTCTCTTGGTATGTTCTTGTTGCACTTATCCATATCTTCAGGTTGGATAACATTTCCTTTATCTGTTAGGAATTTTGAGTGTTAATTAGCATAGTTATAGATAATTAGATTAAAAAAACAAAAACTAACTATATTTTCAAAGAAATGCAACACTTAATTTTTCATGTTTTAAATTCCAACTCATGACTTTCATGTTAGTTGGATTCTGTAATTATCATGTCAAAAACCCAATTTAGTGAAAGTTAAAGTTAATGGTTATATGTTATATACTTTATTATGTATAGGTTTAGAATTACACTTACGGCCCATTTGGTAGGTGGTCATAAACGATGGTAATGGGAATGAAAAATTAGTGTAATTTAAGTTGAAAAATCTCTTGTCTACCTTGATGACCATGCTTATCCAACTCCAATCATCTTATTTTTTTCATAAAATTCATTCCATTGCATTACCATTGGGAGAGGTGGTATTAGGTGGTAATCAAAATTTGTATACAAAAAAAATTTTTGTGATCAAAGTTTTATTACCATGGGAATGATATAGATCTTTTAATGAAATTTTACACTATAAATCATTCCCATTACTATCATTTAGTGCCACTAACCAAACGGGACGTTAGTGAGTTATTATATTTAAGCTATAATATATTCATCTGTTTTTTTTTAATTTGCACCCAAACCAACTTTGCACTATTATCATTTTGTGTCATATTACATATTGCGGCTATTATACGAGAAAAAACATAGTCATGTGAAATCTTGTTTTATTCATCTCGTTGCATATTTTCATAATAAGAAAGTTTTATAATTTTAATTTTATATAACTCTAGAGAAACGATTCGAAAAACGCAATAGATTGCATAAAAAAGTGTTTGGGTGCAATTAAAAAAGGCAGAAGAAGCATTAAATATAGTTGATGGTTGAGACCCCGAAATATGCTATATACTTTAATACGTCCCCTCACACGAGAGTCTTATACGCTAAAAGTAGGCATGGAACACATGCCCTCTTTAAACTTGGTGCAGAATTTAAATATGTGACCTCTGGCTTGCCAAGCTAGCTCTGATACCATATCAAAAAACTAACTCAACCAAAAATAGCCGATGATTAAGACTCCAAAATATGTTATATACTCTAACAATAATAATAAAATAAACAAAAAGGGAATCCAAAAAACAAGCAAACCTTATCCCCCTCAAACTTGCCAACTTCATCCCAAGAACGTTGGAAATCATCCATAGCATCTTGAAACAACTCCTTACAATCTTTAACAGATTCAGCCGTGACAGGATCCTTTTCAAGCTCTTTCAATACCGTTGAATTATCCACAATTGCAAATAACTCATTCTTAGCCGACGCAAAAGCAGCTTTAACAAGCTCTTTTGGATCATCCGTTTTAACGGTCGACAAACTTTGTATACACGCTTCCTTATAATCCGTCGGTTGACATATTGCTTGAACAGCCTTAGACGTTGATGTCAATCTCGGCTCGTCTTTCCCCCAATGTGTCACAAACCCAATCGTCACCGCACCGATTAGCCCGACCAACAATAAGGATGATAATGTTATGATTATAACTCGCGACATTTTTTGGTATTTTATTTGTTGTGAATATTTACACGAAGAAAATAATGAAGGCCTAATAGGCCTTCTTTACACCTAAGACTAAATTGGGTGTAAGAAATTAATTTAATATATACATAAAAAAGGATTTATTAAGGAACGGAAATTTTCACAACTAGAGAAAATGTTGGCTTAAAGGTTTTCAAAGCTTTAATGGTATTGATAATGGTTGTCTTAATTAACCAAATTTGGATTTGTCTAACATGGGGCTTTCATCCACAGCTATTTTGATCAGATTCTAATTTTGGGTATTTTATTCCATTAATATTGGCAATATATTAGGAAATATATATGTTTTGCTATAGATCATGTGTGTGCTAGATAATCTAGCAGGAAATAGAAAATTATATTTTTTTTGTCTTTGAAGATATGATATTAATTTTTATATTTTCCTAAAAATAGGATTATAATTAAAATGCTGCATCATATATCCTTTTCTGAATTTAATTATTAATTTCCCACAAAAAACCGAAAAGTCCAATTGCCCATCTAAGCCATTGCATCTTAAACCTTGCCCAAAACGTTTTTTCTTTTCCTTTAAGGCTTGACCTCTAACGTAATTATATTCTTATGTTGAAGTTACAGACTTTGTTAGAGCCTATAACATATCTTGGGGCCTCAACCATCAGCTTAAGCTTTAGGTTGAGTTGGTTCCTTTAACAGACTTACATACCATCCCCAAGGAATAATTTTTCTAAGTTAAAAACGCTAAATTCAAGATCTTTTAATCTAAGACAAAATGATTGAATTCAAACTTCTAGCCACTTCTTTTCCTATTCAACGTCCACGAGTTAGAATCCTTTTCATTACTAACAATGTAATGAAGGGTTTATTACTCAATCTAATGGTTAGAATTAATGGGCGGATACGAGATGCACACGCTTTATAAGCCAAGGAGATGTATATTCTCCGAAAAAACATATGGCAATTATAAGAAGAATTCCAATAACTTATAAAGTGCACATACACCATCTTTAATTTGTCGATGTAGGATAACCCATCCCAACAGGAATTGCTTGATGGAGAAAAATAGAGGGGACTTTTAGATTTTATTTTTTATTCTGAAATAAGTGCTAAAATAGTAGCATGAGTAGTAGAGAATATGAGGGGGGTTGAATAAGAGCGCTTTAAACATGGAATTTACATGTGTTGGGTTTTGAAGGGCCGGTTCGACCCGACCCGACCATTTTTATTACTAGAAATTATTTTAATCTCTTTGATCAATTTATATTAATTAAATTATCATTCATAAGAAACAAATTGTAAAAGCATTAATAATCCTCATTAGCATTGATATTTATTATAAGTAAATTATCCTTCAATTATGCTATTTAAAAGGCCATTTTCGGTCTGACTTGATCCTTACAAAATCCTTCTTATAATGAGTTGTATAAGAGCTCATAATGGGGTTTCGACCCATTGAACACCCCTATATGCAGCACCCTACTTATGATCATCTCCCATTACTACATCATCTTCTCTGCTACCTCGATGCATGGTACGCTACACATGGTATCAAATGCCAATATGACGAAAGCTAACGCGTTCAAATCTTATTAATTTCTCATTATTCAAGTGGAATATTTAGTGTTATGCATGTATAAGGAGGAATGTATTGGCATGTTAAATCAACACTTTTAGCCCAAACAAGTGCCAACCTTGTAGTGAGGGGCGCGTTAAATTATATAACTTATCCAAGGGCTTCAAATATTAGCTCAAATTTAAAACCGTAAAAATCCTTTATTCGATGTTACTAATATTTATTATTAATAACAGCGAACAAAAACAATAGTGTAAAAAGTCATTTTTTATGTTACTAATAACGAACAAAGGGAGACAATGTATAAGGTTGAGAGGGACAAAAAAATAATGGTTGTTACTAACTGCGAATAAAGTAGATAATAATATTAAATAAATAGAGAGAATGAATTGCACGGTTGAAATTGATAGATAGTTAAAATGTATGTATGAGATTAAAATGAAGTGGTTGGTCATAGTCCAAAATAGAAATAAAACAAATTAAGTGAGATGGACCAAAATGAAAAATATACATATTAAATAGAAGGGAGAGAGTATCAGTTTATAACCCTAAGGGCCCGTTTGGTTAGTAGTACTAAATGGTGGTAATGAGAATA
The DNA here is from genome assembly GCA_019776075.1 of Amaranthus palmeri. Lineage (NCBI taxonomy): Eukaryota > Viridiplantae > Streptophyta > Magnoliopsida > Caryophyllales > Amaranthaceae > Amaranthus > Amaranthus palmeri. The sequence continues at coordinate 948,092 of JAAKBH010000037.1, read as the reverse complement.
GTTTATAGTGTAAAATTTCATCAAAACTTTTATATCATTCCCATGGTAATGAAATTTTGATCACAAAAAGAATTTTTTGTTCACAAATTTCTATTACCAATATCACCTCTCTCATTGGTAATGCATTGGAATGAATTTTATGAATAAAATGAAATGATTAAAGGTTGTCAAGCATGGTCATTAAAGTAGCCAAGAGATTTTTCAACCAAAATTACACTAGTTTTTCATTCCTATTACCGCATTTTATTACCACCTACCAAACGAAGCCTTATAGTATTACTTATGTTACAAGAAATTCATACTATGTTACTTTTAATTAGTAAATTCTATAAAATAAGCTTTTTTTTGTTTTAAATCGTAAGCTATATTTCTTTCTTTAATATTTATGTACGAATTTAATTGATTTTTATATCATCCAATTTAATTTATTTTTATATCATCCGCATCTTTCCCATATTTCTATAAAAATAATGTTCTTTTTATTATTTTTTTTCTCTCTTTCTTTCATTTATAAAAGTAAGTACAAAATATGTAATTAGGTCTAATTTTTGGTGCATAGAGTAAAATTATAAGCCATTGTCCTCTCCATTGACAAATTGGAGAACAAGGAAATTAGGCGTTCAAAAGGTATTGCAACAAAACAAAGTACAAAACTACGTCGTATTTTCCTTTTTTTTTTTCTTCTTTTAAGTGTTTTTTATTTGATAATGACTTCTTGAATATTTATTCAAGTGAGCCTGAGCCTGAACCTGAACCCTTCAGGTCTTGCAAGCAACTATAGATATGTAGATTCCTTTTTCTCTTTTTCTTTTCTTTGTGGTCTATTTTTGGAGTACATTAATATAGAGTGGATGAAAGAGCAGAGAAAATTGAACTTTTTATTTTATAAAGAAAATATTTGTAAAAAGTGAAAATTCTTTTCGATTTAAGCTATTAATTTTAAATTTAGTGTCAAAGTAACTATATAAATTTCTTAAAAAATATTACCTCATATTCACACAAAATGGAACATTTGGGTTGGGCACGGTTTTTAAGAGTGGAATGGTGAAATATTTTAATTGATTAAATTAATTGTAAAGGTGGTAGTTGAGTATTGGGAGTAGTAAAAGTGGAGTAGTTGGGTATTTTAATTGATTAAATTAATTGTAAAGGTGAGAGTAAAAATAGAAATGGGAAATTTTGTGTGAATTGGCCCAAAATAGAAATGTTCCATTTTGTAGGAATAGGAGGGAGTATTATGTAATACTCTTTCTTCAAAGAAAAACCTTATAATCATACATATTAATAAAAGAAAAAATTACCTCTAGAATAATTCAACGTTTTCATGATTTTTCTACTATAATCTCAGCTATTGATTAACCATGAATAATTTGAACTTTATGGACTATCTTCCTAGAGTAAATTCGGGTAACCAGATGACCTGTTAGAGTAGGTAATTTATTCAGAAAATAAATTGAAAATTAATATAAAATTAGAGAAATTTTTTGAAAATTTACATAAATATTCTAAATTTTTTTAACATTTTTTGACATCTTTTTCGATATTTTAATTTAAATTTTTTTTTGAAAAAAACTTGTTAAAGCAGGTCATCCGGTTACTCGAGTTTGCTCTAGACAAATACACCATATAGTTGAGATTATTCATGGTTAATCAATAGGTGTGATTATTGAAGAAAAATCATGAAAATGTTGGATTATTCTAAGCAAATTTTCCTTAATAAAAATACTGGAAAATGACAAGTGTCATCCTTAGGAAGCCTTGACAAATAGAATTATTTTAGTTGACGATAGTTGCTTACGTGACAATATTTACCTAATTTAGAATTTGAAATTTTTAATATTATAGCTAAATTAGGTAAAATATTTATTTAATTTATTAAAACAATTTTATATATCTGACTTAAAATTTGATATATTGATAAAATAAACATTTTGTCTCCTGGTAGTGGTGGTAGTTTTTATTATTATACAGGGCAACAAGGTTATTATTAGCGTCTAAAAATAAACATAGTTATTTATACTTCATTAGTAAAATAATCATGACGAAAATAAAATTTGAATTACACAGGGCAATAATTTTTTAAAAAGTTAAGGTTGATCCAATTGAGGTTGTCTCCTGGTGAGATGATCTCTATTAGAGTTAAACAGGTGCAAGTCGTGTCTACGCCCAGAGGCCCACCAAAAATTTAGTTTTTAACTAATGCAAAAATTCGAACTTTTCTATATGTATACAATAGTTTAAAAACCCATAAATAATATCTTTCGCCCGGGCCCCTTTAAACCTAAGATCAATCTTGGTCTCAATAAAAAAATTAGTATATGCACTATCTATTGATCTTAAATAAATTGAAGAACTAAATTAAATACATTCTTTTTAATAAAAATTTCACTTCTTATATTTATAGTTTATCAATTTTTTATAGTTAGTGTTTAAATTACTCACTACTTTCGAAAAATCTGATTGATTTGCTAATCAAAATAACTTCTCCGATATTAGAAAAAAAAAACACCTTCACACATGATTTTCATTAAGAAAAAGTTGCGCGTGATTCATAAAAAAATAACTACTTTTCTTGAAGTAGTAAATAGCGTTTTCATCCCCTCAATATATGATTGCATGAATATCTCTAATTGAACATTAAAAATAGACAAACTAAATAATAATAAATCTTATATTCGAACGAATTAAACAAGATCTTATTTGACTTTGTTTTACCATATAGATTAAGAATAAAATACAGATTAAGTGTGAATGATAAATAGTATATCCAAAAATTCGTTCAAAAAAAATAGTATCAAAAAATCAAATGAAAAGTTTGTAAAAGAAACGGAGAGAGTACATCCTAGCTCTAATAAACGCAATTTTTTTTGACAATTACTAAACGAAAATTTGAGATATATAATATAAATATATTTATTTAAATCAAACTAAAGTAAATATTACTACCTCTAATTCATATCAATTGTCACATACTCACATTTATTTTTAACATACTATACTATCCAATCCACTAATTCAATCCTAAATATCACTAATTAATTGCACATAATTAAAAATCAAAAAAATTTACATTGACACAAATTAATCTAGATTCCACTTGATTATATTTTGACATCAAGATTAAGGTTAAACTATAATTAATAGCAATCAAAAAATAATGCCAAAAACAAAATAAGACGATCATATCATTCGGAACAAGTATAAAAATAGAGTAGACTAAAGTATTTGACTCTTATTTTATAATATGAATTTGACGTCACACATTTGCATGTGTGGTGGCCCTTAGCCCCTTGACCCCTTGTCTTTTATTGAATTAACCTTATAAGAGTAGTTTAGGGCTCAAGGTTCAAGGTTCAAGCAAACTCAATCCCAAATTCATATTTCCCGCCTTATTGCCTACTCATCTTGGTTTCGTTGACTATATATACAAGTTTATTTTTCAGTCTTATCATTTTTTTCTTGTTCATCAATCTTTATTAAAAACCCATTTCCATTCTCTAAAGCTAGAAAGTAGAAACATATGCTAAATATGACCATTATCACCATCATGATCATGATTGATCTCTTGATCATGATGATGATGATCAGCCCAGCTGAGCTTACACGTGTCAAATTCTCACCTAGTCCTTGTCCTTCAGAATCAGATGATCATGATCCTATTGATGAGAAGATTGTTATTGTTCTACTGCTGCTCATCGTAATACTCTGTATCATTCTTTACAAGCTCTGCAAATTCTACACGTTTTTTACTCAGGGTACGTAATTTTACTTTAACTTGCAATCCTTAAACTTGTACTTTTCTATATGAAATCGATCATATATTTTAAAAACTATTGGTTCCATTTATAATGTGATAAAGTATACTAACGTCAGAATTATGGAGTTTCAACCATCAGCTTAAGTTTTTGGTTGAATTAGTTCTTTAACATACTGGAATTTCAATTACCAACTTAAGGTTTTGATTGAATTAGTTCCTTTATTATAAGTCAACAAGAAAAATAAAAAAAAGTCATTGAGTACTAATTTGCAATACTGAACTCATTTCAAGTGGATTATTTAGATCATTTGTGAGACATGTAAGTATTGCATCCGAACTTTTAAAAGAGCTCTCGTAATCAGAAATGGTTTGATAGAGTACATAACGTATCATGAGACTTTTACTGGAACCGATCCATTTAACAAAGTGAACATTGACGATGTTGTATTGTTAAATTGGATTGGACTTATTGTAAATATGCCATTATCACATTATGTAATCGAAGACATACGATTTACACACTTCATGAGTCAATGAGATCATATTATCCAAAAATCATATGGCAATTGAAGAAAGCCTCCAATCATCATAAATTCTACTAAAACAATAGAAGAATGTGCGACAAGTGTCACAATTTTAGGAGCTAATTTCCCACCTAATTCTACTTAAGTTAATTTAGGTAGTTTTTTAAATTAAATTTTATTCCATTGATTTGCTTAATTAATTTAAGCCATATTTAGTTTGCCTCATGTTTTTTTCATTGATGCTTCTTTTCTCTTCTACAATAGTCTTTAATGTCTAATTTTTCTCTTATATGTTTTTCCAAAAATTCTTATGATTCCGTGCTTAACACGGGTATGTACCTAGTGACTTATAAAGTACACTATCTTTAATTATTTATGGATGTGGGGTATAAAATAGGAAAAATTACCTAGAATAATTAACATATTCGTGATTTAATAATCTCGCCTATTGATTAACCATAAATAATCCCAACTTTGACATGATTGTATTTGAGCTTAGATTGACCGATATTGTAAATGATTTGCTTCAGTGGCAGATACAAGTACTACATCAACGGATACAAGAACTGATGATCAAATTGAGATATCTGTCAAGGTTACTTGTCTTAATTAGCTTCATGCTATTATGGATGATGTTTAATTAGGCTACTATATTATCCATTCATATTTTTATTTTGAGATTATATTGGATGATCCGTTTTGGTGATGGGGAATTTTGTATTTTACTAATACATTTTCTTCCATAATAATGTAGCAAATTAAGTTATGTATAGAAGTATATATATTGGTGTGTACAATTTTGTTTTAGCGATTTTGGAGACGTTTTATGGTGAAACAAGTTTATATAATTGATCGAGCTGAAGTCCATTTTATATTAAAAGTATTTGTTTTATTAATAAAGTGAGTGTTTTTATATTTAAAGTGTCGATTATTTAAGTTAGAACATGTATCACTTTCCTCAAATAAGTTAATGGGTTCGATTCTTATCTGACTCTCCCCGTCTCTAATAAGTATTTTAAAGATATAAATTACTCTAATATTTTTATTAATTTAGTTGGGCTATATAAGTTTTTCGAACGAATTTGTAATTATCTTTTGATTGGTTACTTTTGTCATTTGAATAAAGTTGACTAAACAAATAAAAAGGTCAAGAGTAAATCGAATATTTACGAATTCTGGGTCTCTGAGGTTGTAGTTTCGTTAAGCGTAATGGTAACTCATTAGCGCACTTGGTTGTCAAATGGGATACAGCATACGGGTATAGCTGAGGAAAAAATATGTATGAAATGTTTTTCTTAAGACCTCCAAACTTTGACGGATCTCGATTTATGCTAATTACTGGGTTATTTCAAATAAAAAAGTGATTGGGTTATTGGGTACGTGAACGTAGGTCATGACTCATGAAGTATATCTAGAGTCTACAATAATGATATCATACATAAATTATTTAGTGTAATAAATTTTAATAAAGTAATTAAATTATTTTTATAAGGTCATTACTCATGGAGTATGTTTTATTTTATTCTAATAAAATCATAAATACTCGAATAATAAAAAAAAAAGATAAGTTTTAATGAGAAATGTAACAATCAATCATACATTCTACTAAAACAATAAAAGAATATGCCACATGATTATTAGCTTAGTGTCCTGTACAAAGTTAGGATAATGGACTTTTAAAATTATTTTTTTATAACCCCCTATAAAATAAATATGCAAAGTTAATACTCTTGAAATAAAATATAATATTTCCTTTAGTTCGAATTAATTATTACACTTTTTATTTTCACATTTTGCAATATAATGTTTTGATCCTTAATAAAATTCCACCGAACTATGTATTTTTCTTATACGTAAAGAATAATAAGTAAAACAATATAAATTGAAGAATAGTTGATATTCAAGTTTGGCAACTATTCGAAACGAGTGATAGTAATCATCATATAAGACTAAAGAAATAATAGTAATACTTATATATTATGAATTATCCTTTAATTTTTAAATACACCATTATTGAGAAGGTCTTCTAAGAGACCGTCTATGGCAAAAACGGCTCTCCAACAGCCCAACCCAATGATTTTAAATTTAACAATAAGGCTGATGACTAATCAATTACTTATTTTGCAAAATGAGCTAGCCTATATTTACCCGTTTATGCTATCGACGGTCTATAGCAAGAATTTGTGTTATCAGCTATGATCTTGTTGAATACAAATCCTATTGTCTTTGTTAGTGTTCTAGTACTGATAAGGCAGTTGGAAACAATTTATCTTGAAACGACCCAAAAATCTTGATAGATATGTGTGTTTGGGCCTCGGCCGTTACATGACTTTCTAAGTCCAAAGTAGAAAATTTGAAATATATAAAGAAAAAAAAATATAAAAAAGACATATAATATGCAATTTTTTGAAAATATTTTCCAAAGTAATTTTTTTTTTTCTCATAGTACAGGTTCAAGGTTGTTCACTGATAATAACAGCGAATAAAAAACTTTGTCAAAAAAGTCAAATTTGACCAAACTTCTTTGTTCGCTGTTATTAACAGCAACAATTACAACTTTATTTTCACTTCCCTAATTTATAGGCTTTTAATTACTAACATCCCAGTTTTATTTCCTAAAAGTTTAAAAAATTAATAATCATGGTAATAAGGGTAATTTTATTCGATTATATAAAGTGCAAATGTTATTTTAATTCAACCAAAATCTTAAGCTGATAATTGAGTTCCATGATATGTTAAATACTTCAACATAACCTCTTATACGAGAGCCCATTGGATTTAAAAGTGTGGATGCAACACAGACCTCCTTATACTTGACGCTTAATATTCCACTTTAAATAAAAAACAATTGAGATTCGATCCTTTAATTTTTTGTCACACCGACTCGAATACCATGATAAGTAACTAAAAGAAGTGTAACTTGAGTCTTGTAACTCTTACTCATGTGTTGCATCATACATGACATTTAAAGTGTAAAAGATTTTGAGATCAAAGGTTAAAAGTAACAATTTAGTTACTAGACCTTGATTTATGTATTATGATGAGAGGATAAATTAATGACACTTGAGACTTTACATGGGTTTGTCATTGACTATCAAGGCAATATAGTACACATAATAGTTGGAACAAGCTATGGGAGTAAAGAGGGTGCCATAGGAGACAAAGAGGAATGTGCAACAGGTTGAAAACAATCAATTTAACCAAAAGTTAAAGTTGGTGGCTAAGGCTCCACATGATATGTTAAATAATATAGTTTAACACGTTCTCTCACACTAGAATTCTTTGGGACTAAAATATAAATATGAATACATACCCTTCTAATTTCTAACGTTAAATATTCTACTTTAAAAGGCTTTTAGCATATCTTAAATCTTAAATATGCTAAAATACTATTGACTATAAAAATAGACTTCAAAATTATTGTGGAGGACGGGTTTCTCATCCCCCCAATGTGGCTTCATTACTAGTAAAAACCCCACACCAAATAAATTAATAGTTGTAATAAATACTTGTATTAGTACCTTCAAAAGTAAAACCGCCACAATAAAGTCACATAAGGTATACAACAAACACCATTTATGAAGTTATGAAATAATATATGCCTTCCCATACTCTAACCAGAGGGGTCTTTTGAGGGTATGTAAGATGATCGATCATACAAAATTTTCTCTTTCTTCTGTATATGTAAAAGTTAATAAAAACACAATTTCATATGAAACAGTCTCACGCTGAAACCACTTTAATTGAATTGACCCAATGTACAATTATTTTCAAAGTGATACTTTTATACTCTTAAAGTTATTATTTATGACCTTAAAGTGATCACTTACAATTTCAAAGCGATCACTTAGAGAAATGGTTACTTGTATGGACTCATCTCATGGTGATTTAATCTCATATAAGAAAAACTGCAATAAAAAACACGTTAAATTTATTAATAAAATAAATATATGCAAAATAAAATTTTTACACACAACCCCTCAAAATTTTCAACACAGCTATGTGTTGGAAATACTTCACATGCGAGACAAGATCCCACATCGATAAAATAATGGGTTGTTGACTTGCATATATAGTGGGTGAACTAATCTTCCCATAGCCATATGGTTTTGGGAAACAATGAACCTCACCAAGTGTATGTGCAAGTCAACGCTCTTGACCCGTGGGTTTGTAGGCCCGAGCTCACGGGTGTCCCGTGACCCCACAAGTGGGCGACGGTGAGATTATGTGATGAATTGTCACGGCCTAATACTATGCAATCCCAATCTCTTTACAAGATAGGATAGGAGTAGTAAAAAAAAGCCCTAGCTTTCACAAGGAATCATACCAACTTTCCCAATAAATGCTTCAAACCATTCCCCTTTCTCCTAAGTACACCATTCCTATTTATGACCCCATTTTCTCACTTAATTCTCAACACCCAAAAAACAAACATCATTTTTTAGACCCCAAAAAAAAAAGAAATGGAAGGAATAGAACACAGAACAGTTCAAGTAAATGGCATAAAAATGCACATAGCAGAAAAAGGAGAAGGTGAAGTAGTCTTATTACTACATGGTTTCCCAGAATTATGGTACACTTGGAGACACCAAATAAGTGCCCTAGCTTCTAAGGGGTACCATGCAATTGCCCCAGATTTAAGGGGCTATGGTGACACTGAATCACCAGCTTGTAGGTCAAGTTATAGTTGTTTTCATTTAGTGGGTGATATTATTGGGCTACTTGATTTGATAAATGTGGGTCAAGTATTTTTGGTGGCCCATGATATGGGGGCTTTAGTGGGCTGGTATCTTTGCATGTTTCGGCCTGATCGGGTTAAGGCTTTTGTTTCACTTTCTGTCCCTTTTAAGCCCAGGAATCCTAAGCTTAAACCTGTTCAGACTCTTAGAGCTTTTTTTGGTGATGATTATTATATTTGCAGATTTCAGGTTAATTCTCTTTTTAATCTCCTCCTATTTATTTTTTTTTTCTAATAAATGTTTTTTTTTTTGGTGCAATTTTAAAACACTAAAATAGTCTTCTTTTCATATGAGATTGATTTTCAATTTTCATGGAGTTTGAAAAAGGGGAAGAAGATATATGTCTTTCAGCAGAGGGGTCTTTGACGGTGTGCGAGGTGATCGACCGCACAGGGTCCCTCTAACTCCCGTATATGAAAAAAGTTCATAAAATAAGAAATATGTTAAATTTATTGATAAAATATACTCATATTTACTATAGATAAGACACACAAAAAATTTGGCACAGGGCCTCCAAATTTTTCAAGATGGCTCAGTTTTTCATGGATTAAATCTAAGTTTAATATAGAAGAGTAGAACAAATTTTAAATTTAAATGAGGGTATTTACGAAGGACGGCAAAAAATGGGCGGGCGAGTGCGTATTGTGTAGTCTTCATTTTTCACCATATCTATTTAAAATTATTTTACTTATTATCTAGTAATATCTACCTACTATATACTCCATTTCGGATAAAATTTTTCAGCAAATTTTATATGAGACTATCTCACCGTAAGACAAGCTCATATTAACAGTCCAATTAAGGTTTAAAAATAAACTAATTAATTAAGTTACTCTATATATATTGTGGTTAAAAACTTTAAAAGCTTCATATAGAAGAATTTTATGATAGAAAATTATTTTTTGGATCATTTACCAACTACAGCCTCTAAATTTACTCAATTTCAAATAAATAGTCCAAACTTTTTTTTTACCAACTACAGCCTCCAATTTAACAAATATGACATCGAGACAACCAAAACACCTCATTTTTAACTCCATTTTTAACTTTTTTTTGCTGTCTCAATGTCATGTTTGGTAAGTTGGAGGCTGTAGTTGCAACTGTTTATTTGAAATTGAGTAAACTTAGAGTCTATAATTAGTAAATAATCCTATTTTTTGATTTTAATTTACATTATTTTTCATTTTATTTTATTTACTTTATAATAATCTCACTTTCTTTTTAATCTTTTTCACAAACTTATTCTATAATCAACTTCATCTCAAAAAAAAAACTTAATTTTTTTTTATATAACTTAATTTTTTATTAATTTTACAATTTATGAAAAAAAAGGAGAGAGAAAGTAATAAAGGACATTGAAGTAAATGGTTGACATTCATATATGTTGTGTACTTGTTCAAATGTATTTCTTATAAGTTCCCTCTTAAATACCACCGTTTTTTTATCAACTAAGTTGGTTGACACTCTCATTTCAAAAAAAAAAAAAAAAAAAGTTGGTTGACACTCTACTTTCTTATGAATCAGTTATACTATTCTGTTTTTTTTACTTTAATGTGGAGTATTATTTATAAGTCAACACTAGCTTGTTTTTCCTTGGCAAAGTCTCCACCCAAATAAAGTCTCTCTAGATTGTTTTAAATCTAATTTTTCACTTGGAACTTTGACATTTAAGAATTACATGTTACAATTTATGAACAATAATAAAAAAATCAAAAATAAAATGAAGTTGCGGATATTTCATTATTACAATTTAAGAAATTTATTTATCTCTAATTTGAGAGTTGAAGAATGAAATTTGCCTTATACTCCCTCCGTTCCTTTTTATTTGTCCACTTTACCTTTTGTACGCATTTTTGGCAAATTTTAAGCCTTAATATCGCTAAGTACACAATTACATATCAAAAAACTTTACATCAAGACAAATCTAACAAGATCTCACATGAATATATTTTATCATCAATATATACTTCAAAAATCTAATTTAAATTTCTCTCTAAAAATGGACAAACTTAAAGTGGACAAATAATAAGGAACGGAGGGATTTATCGCACGAAATTTCTCTCTGTTTTTATTTGTTGTATTAAAAGTATCTTATTTTATTTTCGGTTATAATTCATATATTTTTCTATTTACATCTAGGAAAAATTACCTAAAATAATCCAAATTTTTTTATGATTTTCATACAATAATCCCAACTATTGATTAACTATGAATAATCCCAACTTTAAAGGGTATTTGCCTAAAGTAAACTTGGGTAACCCGATGACCTGCTATAGTATGTAATTCACCAAAAAAATAAATTTAATATTAATTTAAAATTAGAGAATAATTTTGAAAATTTACATAAAAAATTCTAAATGATAAAAAATCATAAATTTTTAATGAACATTTTTTTAACATTTTTTTCGATATTTTATTCATGGTTAATCAATAGATTGGATTATTGTAGAAAAATCTTGAATAAATTAGCTTATTGTAGGTACTTTTTCCTTACATCTTTATATATAACTTATTTTACCTCTCAACATAAAATTCTTTTGGCTTCTCTATAAAATATCAATTTATTAACCTTTTGTATTTCCTTTCTTAGTACTTATTGGATGAATTTGGTTTGGTGGGATAGATGAAGTGTCATTCATGTAAATTCATTTATGTCTTCTTGATCATTTTCTGAAGCATATAGTCAGAAATTCCCGAGTATAAGGCTTTTATTAGCTTTAATTATTTACAATAAATAAAGTTCTGATGGATGAGGTTATCAATATCAACAAATTCAATAAAAAAAAATTATTGATAAACAATAGTGTAAGTTGCAGGTTTTGCAATTAGTTACACGTTCTAGAGCCGAGAGACTCTTTAACCGCACTCTTGTATATGAATATGAGTTGCCGTTATCCTTTTCTCTCAAACCCTGATTATAGTTTTCCTATAAAAATAAAACACTGAATATGATGATGACGATGATAAATTTTGACATTTTTTCTTATAATCTTAAAGAGACATAGTGAATTTCACTCACATCGTCCTTTCAAGGAACTAAGTTAATAGTCTTATTAGTACTTGAGAGCAAATTGCAGATTCTTTATTTGTAGCATGTCGCTGGTGAGTCTGTAATTTCATGAATGAGTCATAAATGAAATATGGGCGATTTGGTACGTCTTATTCAGCATTATTGAATTACTGCAACACTCTGTTTTGAGAAAGATTATTTTCAACGTGAAAATCTAGGCTCGAGCCTATTTAGGTCATGATTCAAGTAATTGATTAAATATCTACACATGCTTCTCTAAACACTTGCACTATTTGACTTTTTTTGCAGTTTAATGCAGTAATTCAATCCTTAATATGTCTAATTATGCATGATAAAAAATTATAAAAATTTTATATTAATAATATTTGCATTGGGACAAATCAAATAACTCAATTGACGAGGTTTTAACTTACGATAAATGTAGGAACCTGGAGATATAGAAGCAGAAATAGCAGAAAATGGGGTGAAACATGTGCTGAAGAAAATTCTGACATCAAGAGATCCAGGAGCACCTAAGCTACCTAAAGGAAAAGCATTTGAGGTGTCCCCTCATACTTCTTTAACCTTGCCTTCATGGTTCTCTGAAGAAGATCTCAACTACTATACTTCCAAGTACGAACGCAGCGGCTTCACTGGACCGCTGAACCACTACCGCAATTTAGACTGGTAATGTAATCGAAACATTTTTACGAACACATAAGAATCTTGAAATATCCTAGTGGTTAAAAACTTTCTCTATTAATTCTCTCTCCTCCTTGCTGTAAGAATTTTCTAGTCTATCCCTAAATAAAAATTTAAAAAATAATATTTATGAACCCATACCATATCCTTGGTTTGGACCACACATAAAAGTTGTTGAGTTAGTATCTATGGATGAAAATTTAATGCAGGAACTGGGAGTTGACAGCGCCATGGCAAGGCATGGAGTTGAAAGTACCAGCAAAACTCGTGATGGGTGATCTCGACATGGTATACAATATGATTGGCGTAAAGGAATACGTGCACCAAGGTGGCTTTAAGAAAGACGTTCCGTTGCTTGAAGATGTGGTGGTTATGGAAGGAGTTGGGCACTTCATTAACCAAGAGAGAGCAGAGGATGTCAACCAACATATTGTTGATTTCTTTAGCAAGTTTTAGGTTTGGAAATTGCTTTATTTTGTATGAATACTTTGTAACACGCAGTTCTAATTCGTGGTGTTTTAAAGGGTCATGGTTCTTCTGAAGTCTTCTTGTTTATCTTAACTTATTACTTAAGGTATGATGATCAATGGTGTATGCGTAGAACTTTGATCAATGAGCATTGGGAAAACTCATTTTCAGCTCAATCTTACCAATTTCCTCAATCCTTTGAATGGTTTGTTCTTCACATTCCTCATCCTTTAAATCCGAGGGTGATTCGTGGTCCGACTGCGTGTAGTTTCAGGTGTAATTTGCATGGTTCCAGACACTTAACAATAATCTAATCATCTAATGCAAATAGAACTAGAGCGAAACATAAACAAATAGATGAAGACAGAGAGGGTGAGAAAGCAGGCGAAAGGACGTTGCATGCTATTTGGTAAATTTGAACTTCATTAAAGAGAAAGTCGTCGGATTCACTAAAGGCAAACAAAATTGCAAATGATGATAAATGATTGTTTAAGGTAAGATAACTTAGGCAAAACCTTTAGCTGCTATCGGAAACAGAAGAGCCTCAGCAACAAGATATCCAAGCTTAAACCCTGTAACCCCTGCTGTTTCTTCTTCCTCTAGCGCGCTCAAACTTTCTGCCTTCTGATCGCACATATGGCTTAGTGTGACTGTGCGGAACACCAGGTGCTTTACCAAAGTGCTTAACAGCCTCCCTAGCATTCTTTGGACCTCTCAAAAGAACCTGCAAACAGAAGGATACAGGAAGAGTAAGATATTAAGATTATAAGAACACACGCTCAGGTGTCCACTGCCCAGTTTATACGTAAAGCATTCTATGAAGATATGAAATGCAAGAATAACATTAGAATTAGGATTTGTAAAGGCTCCAACTAGCACTGCGTCAGTTACAAAAATTAACAGAGATGTAAGTTCCTACGTAGGCACAGCTACACCAAACTTAAACTTAAACTGGGTATCGACTTTTGACTAAACACCGGTGCACTCAATCCCTCGCAGTTTACAGATAGAAAGGCAATCACAAACAATAATGCACCAAGTCCCTCGCTATAGAGGACAATTAGGTAGCAATATATCATCAATACATGACACAGATACAGGTTACATAGATAGGTCAAAATAGATCAGAAAAGCAACAGGAGTAAGATAGTGCTATGAAGTGACTGATTCACTAAAACAGTAATTTAGGGCTTGAAATAATAAAAGGACAAGCGAAAATACATTATAGAATGGATGATAAATGATCAAAGGAAGATTACAACCTAAAAGCAAATAATAAAAAGATAGAACAAGCCTATCTTCCACCGGCAGCCTATCTTCCATATCCGCCTTCCGTCTTTCTTTGCTCTCGGATCTAGCACAACCAGCCAGGGCCTCCCCCAAATCCGCAACTCACCTGTCCCGTGATCTCCCTCTTTCTCTTACTACCGCCCTTTTCACCTACTATGACCTCACCGGTATCCAGTAACTGTATGGTTCTCATTTTATGCTCTATTTTCTCACTCAGATGTGTTAGCTGCTCCTCACAATTTTCCCCAACCTTAACTTCCACTTCACTCACTTTATATTTTGCTTCTACTGTTTCATAATAAACTCTAGTCCCCACATCATTAATCTTGGCGAATAGACACAGGTCCCTAACTGGTCGCTACAATTAACCAAAAAATAAAAATAAAATTGTATATTATTCTTAATATAATTTTTATATTAAAAGTAATATACGATTTTATTTTTTATATATAAAAATATCAAATAATTAAATAATTATAATTATCCAATTTTATGTATACAATATATTAAAATTATACAAACAATTTAGAAAAATTTACCCAGAATAATCCAACCTATCTACGATTTTCCTACAATAATCCCAACTATCGATTAACTATGAATAATCCCAACTATTGCCTCACTTAACCCGTGGTGTTGTTAGTTCACCTACAACCGGTTTTAGTAGGTAAATTTATTATTTTTCCTTTTTTTATACATAAAAACTTGCAACTACTCACCATTACCTTCAACCTTTGAATTCTCTCTTGGTAAACCCAATCAACCCCAATGTTCTGAAATTACCCAGCTTTGATTTCGCGAACTGGTGCTCGATTTCTCTCTTGTCCAAGCTACTTGATGCTAAGCTTTTAATTTCTGCAATTTTTTGTTAATCGTATCCTAATTGAATCTGATTTTTTTAAATTTGTTTGTTGTTCATAGGATAGTTTATTTAAATCAGTTTTACAAATTAAATTTAATTAAAATTTTAGTTTATATTAACTAATAGGCCATAGACCACAATCATAAAAACGATGCCCAATTCGCGAACCTTTTCCAAGCAGTTTGTAGTTTGGCAAGAACATCATGATTACATGTTGGGGTTTCCCTTGCAATTGAACTCCTACTTGAAGAACAATTAGAATAAGTGATGCTCTTCATGAAAGAAATTAAAAATTGATTTGATGGAAAAGGAAAGTTAAAAAAATATGGAACGTTAGGAAGCTCTTGCTGCTTCCATCAATGGAGGTCTTGAGAATATAAAGGGATTGAAGAAGATGGGAGAGGACTAAGGGTCAGAAATTTACCTGTTGCACCGGTAAAAACAAGACCAACAACACCACAGGTTAAGTGGGGCAATAGTTGGGATTATTCATGGTTAATCGATAGTTGGGATTATTGTAGGAAAATCGTGAATAGGTTGGATTATTCTGGGTAAATTTTCCAACAATTTAAATGCAATTAATAATAATATAACATAACAATAAAAATTCCAAAAAAATATCTAATTAATATATAAGTGAAAGATTACAATAATTATTATATATTATATAAAAATAAATTAACAACTTGGACCACCCCTACTAACTCCCGGTCCATGACAAAAAGGCCATCGATTGAGAAAATCTTTTAAACGCGCATTTTCATGTTCAACGTTGGCTAAACATTGGTGTAACATAGCTAAATATTGTTGACCGCTTACCGCATCGCCTGCTGCAGAAATATGGCGCATAATTTCAGTCATTTGCTCCTCTTGAGGCATAAATCGCTTCCTTACACGTTCATAAGCAGCTCGACAGTAGCCATCAAACAGGGAGGGTCCTCCAAATCAAGGTAATATATTTGACAAGCAAACTCCATGTCATATACAGATTGGAAGGGATTAGAACGATTCGTCAACTCCAGTTTTGCTTTCAAATAAATGTATAGTCCGTAGTTGTGTAAGAATAGTTATTCATGTACCATTCGATTATATATAGCCTAAAAAATTTTAATAAATAAATTATAAAAATAAAAATTATGTAAAATGACTACAACTAAATAAATCGAAAACATACTTGCATTGAGTCTTTTTTGTCATCGGGGTTGACAAGAAAAAACATTTTGTAAGCATTTGCCCGTTCATTTCATTCGTTTTTGGTCTATAACAACAAAATATATTTGACTTCTGAAAAAAATAACAAATGTTTATAATGTTATAGATTTTTACCATCTATTTCATTACTCGTGGACAATAATGTCCCAAGTGGCTTTACGAAACGATGCTCATTTGCACTGATTTATTTTGCCTTGGGTGCTTTTTCTTTCAAACTCTGAAGTATCATTATACACATTCCAAATAGCCCATATTGAAGAATTTGTCCAATTTGGGCAATATGGATTAGCATGCTTATCGGCTTTCCATTTTTTGTTCTTTTCAGACGAAGTATATTAGATATTTATATCTAATAGCAGACCCTAAAAATAAAAGGTAAAACATACATATTTTGCACATTATTTTCATACTATCAGTTTACAACTAAAACTAATCCATATAATTAGGGTGTTTGGTAATTGGTTGTTAGCTGTTAAAGTTGGCCTTTTAGTTGACTAATTAGACCAGCTGAAAATGTTGGCAAGTTTTGTTAGCACTTAAGCTAACTGAAAAGGCCAATTGTTCATGGATGTGTTTAGTAAATTTAAGTATTGGTTGTTGGCTATTTATAAGAGAAAATGTGGGCGACCAAGTTAATAGCCAACAAAAAAAGCTAGTTGGAGTAACTTTTTATTTTGGCTTTAAAAGGAAAGCTTTTCAACTAGCTTCTACGCCATTCACCAAATACTTTTTTGGCTGTTTGACCATCCAACAATCCAAAAGCCAACAATGAAGCCATTGTAAAAATCAATTACCAAACGCTCCCATTAAACACAACTAACTATACCATCAGATTTGGATTAGTTGTGTATATTATTTGTTTCGATTATATATCATTTGGGTTAATTTTAGTAGTGAATTAATGGTATGAAAATTTTACATTAATTGGATTAATCTTATTATAACTTATATTTAGACATGTCGAGTAATCAAGATGATAAATTACGTTTTAATCAAAATTTATATGATAGTCAAATAAATTTTACAAGCCTTCTTTACGTACAAAATAGGTACGTTCCACCTTATACTTAAGGCTACTAATAGATATAAAGATATAATATACTCCACCCAAAAAGAAAATAAATTAGGAAGCCGAGGAGCATGTTAATACATACTAGCCAAATTGGACAAATTCTTTAATATGGGATACTTGGAATAGGTATTGATACCTCGAAATTTGGAAAAAAAATTTTAAAAAAAACACCCTGGCAAAAAAAATCAGGGGATCCTTACGCAAAGCCGCTAAGAACATTGGGGATCTTTATCTGTCGAACGAGTAATGGAAGAGATGGCAAAAATCTCCGACATTTTATACTTTTGTTATTCATTTCAAAAGTCCAATATATTTATCAATTACTTCGTTGTCGTAGGCCAAAAAAAAAGGAAATGAATAGTCGAATTCTCACAAAATCTTTTGTCGAACCAAGGGAGCGGTCGACGAATACGGAAATAGGGTTCTCGTAAACCTCGTTTACAAAAGACTTAATGTATCATGTATGTTATTTTAATTATTCAGTTATAGTTATATTTTACATAATTTTTATTTTTATTACTTTTAATCATCAAAATCTTTGATGCTACACACAACCGAATGGAAGATGAATAGTTACGGGCTGGCATAACTCCAGAATATACATTTATTTGAAAGCAGTATTGGAGTTGACGGGTTGTCCTTCCCCTATTTGTGTATGGCATGGGGTCTGTTTTACAAATATATTACCCTAATTTGGTGAACATCTCTGTTCAAAACTACTCATAAACGTATAAGGGAGCGATTTATGCGGCAAGAAGAGCAAATTGCTGAGATTATGCCATATTACTCTAGTGACCGACGCTAGAGTGTACGCTCAACAGCAACATTTAAATATGTTACAACAACGTTTAACCAGCGTTGAACATGAAAATGCGCTTAATAGATATTTTCAATCAGAGCCTTTTTAGACATGAAGCAGGGGTTCAATAGGGATGGTCCAAATTCTTGTTAGTTTATTTTTATGTTATTATTGTAACTTTTAACTTTTATATCAATTTAAAAATTATTTTTCTGTTGAATTTTTATTGTTATATTATATTATCATTAATTGCATTTAAATTGTTTGTATAAAATATAAAGTATATATAACATTAAATAATTATCATTATATTTATATATATATATAAAAATAAAATTGTATACAATTCATAATAGAATAATATAAGTTTTTTTATCACTTTTTTTGGTTAATAGTAGCGACCATTTTGGGACCTATGTCTTGTCGCCAAGATCAATGAAGTGTTGACTAGAGTTTAGTCGACAGGTAGCATGAAGTAGGGACTTGTTGAGGACTCATTGTTCTACTCGCGAATGGCGACCTAACGCTCACTAGTTAAATAGGGTCGCCAATGCCATGGTGACCTAGGGACTCATCATTCTTTGCCGACCGTTTTTGCATGCGACTTGGTGTATAGTCACCATTTAGTCGCCAAAGCCGTTTCCTTACTAATAGACGACTTATTCTTAGTCGCCAACTTTTTTTATTTCCTATTTCCTACTTGGGGCTTTTTTGGTATAAAGTGCGATAACAAAATAAAAAAGGAAAACTTTGACAAAAGAAAAGGAATATGATAAGCTTTAAGTCAATAATTTGTTTGGTATGGGTAGGTAGCAAAATGAAAGTATTAACCAAAAAAAAACATAAGAGGGAAGGAAGAGAGAGACAAAGAAAAACGAGGAAAATGAGTTAACTGCCAAAGGGATGTATCATACTCTATCATCCTATCTCCCTCCACATTTGAAGGTAATGTATTTGTTACCGCAAAAGAAAAAAGATGTAACAAAACAAGGAGATCTGTAATTGTAAAGTAACGTTAACAATTCTCCCAAAGCCAAAACAGACACTACATGACGATAAGCCTAATTATTTCTGTTACGATACCTTAAAATGACATACCAAAAACCCTCTGAATGTGTTGTGAAAAAACTTGCGTTCATCAAATCAAAAGGAAAACCAATATGAACTCGTCACAATCAATAATCCC
Source organism: Amaranthus palmeri (assembly GCA_019776075.1). Lineage (NCBI taxonomy): Eukaryota > Viridiplantae > Streptophyta > Magnoliopsida > Caryophyllales > Amaranthaceae > Amaranthus > Amaranthus palmeri. Next base: position 928,471 of record JAAKBH010000037.1, on the reverse strand, counting down.
AATTTACACATTACACATTTCACATGCTATATACCAATTCATCAAACCCCTCTAAACAATAATGACAAGCAACCACATCTTCATTACTCAATAAGGGTTGCATAGATCAATCCCCCTTACACCACTTTGGCATGTGCCACTTAAGCGGCTTTGTGGCAAAGTAAAATGCAACTCCTGACAAGTTGTTGGATTATGCTCCAAAATCGATTTTTTCTATTCCAATGTTAGTTGCTACGTTTATGGGAAACTAGTTGTTTACAATGACTATGGTGTAGGGGTCAATTAGTAATGGGTTAATGGTCTAGTTTTAGTAGTTTATGAGTTTATTTATAAATAATGCTTTTAATATATTTTGTAAGTGTATGAAATATATAAAAAATAGTATTTTTGCTTGTTCAAATTTATCTCTTTTTTATAAATCATGTAGAATACTTAAAGAGAATAAGATAAAGAAACTTGAAAAGGCCAAAATACTAATACTAATTTTATATAATTCACACACTTAAAAACTACATCAAAAGGGCTATTTATAATAAACTTTTAACCAACTAAAACTAAACCCCTAATCTATCACTAATTGACCATTATATTATAATCCTAGTAAACAACTAACTTCTATAACATAAACTCACTAACTTATTCATTATCAATTGCCAATACTACTAACCATCAACATAACAACTAACTAATGTAGGAATAGGAAAACTCATTTTGGAGCATAATCCAATACAGCCACTTGCTCCAAAATTTTCCTCTTCATTTTAATGGAGCATCTCTCTCCATAGTTTGTAAGACACTCCTCTTCACTCCGTGACGCACTTCTCGTCACCATCAATTACACTTGTTGATGCACATTATTATTAACCACCAATGGAGCACTTCTCTCCATAACTTGTGAATCACTTATTATCACCAAACTTGTTGATGCATGTAATCATCAACTTTGACATTTTGAAATACTTCTCTCTTTCAACTCGATATCAAACTATCCAACAACTGATATCGACATTGAGCATGAATTTCTTGATTGTGAAGATTGCAACTTCACTTCAATTATAGCATACCCTCTTTTTCATTATACAATTAACAATAGTTTTTAATGAACTAAAGAAACCCAAATAACACTTTTTTGTAACAAACTAGACAAACTCTCAAAGCAACTTGCAATGCCATCTAAACCATCTAATGCTCTCACGCAAACAATATGCTGAATACTCAGCAATAACACCACATAGTTTTAATGAAAATCTTATCACATTGACAAATATTCACAACACTCACTAAACACTAACATTCAATGACCAAATAAAAAATGCTAACTAATTTTTTCTTTTTTTTTCATATTTTACTATTACCACTCAAATACCGAGTACAGAAGATTCAACTTTTCCTAGGATCGAACCTGAAGCTTGGAAACCATATGCTTGAACAAGCCAAAAGACTGCATTTTTATATATTTCACACTTACAAAATACATCAAAACGATTTTTCATTACTGATTGACCACTACACCATAGTCCTGGTGAACAACTAAATCCCCCATAACATAAAGTCGCTAACTTATTCCTTCCATTACTACTAACCACTAACTTAACAACTACCGTAAAAATAGAAAAAAATAATTTTGGAGCATCATCCTACACAATCATATAAATGATGTACATCAAACTTCACAAATTACTTACTATATATCCAAAATAACCAATTACAAATTAAAAATTAAAACATCAAAAAGAAGTATAGGAGAATGAATAACCAAATAAAAGAAAGAAATACATACCGTATTCTGTCCAAGAGGTGCTCTGAGAGCAAGTTGATCAAAAGTAAGACATTCACCACCAGCTTTCTCAATCCTAGCTCGAGCTGTTTCAGTGAATCTCAATGCTGTCACTTTCAATGCCGGAACTTCATACACTCTGCAATCATCCGTCACTGCTCCCACTATTACCGCTATTTTATCCTCCTACATCATATTCCATCTATTTTTAACCAAATTTACAAATCAAAAACAACAAGGAATAAGAAAAAGAAACAGAAATGTACCTTTCCTTTCATGTAACTGATAAGGCGAGCAGGCCCGGTTCTAAGCCCATTCTAGGTATCCAACCGCCTAGGGCCCCAGAAATAAGGGGCCTCAAATATTAAATAGTGCTATTATTAACTAATAATATCATTGGATCAGTTGGTAGAAGTTTTACATGTTTAACAGTGAGACCTGGGTTCAAGACTTACCAAAGACAAGATTTTGATTTTTGGAAAATAATTAAAAGAGGCCCACACTAATTTCGCGCTTAACTTCTACAGGTTTTTGGAAACTTCAAACTTGATTTAATTGCTTCTCTATGTTCACGCCATCAATCAAAATTCTTTCTTTTAATAACCAAATGGTCCGTATATTGAAGCAACGTTACTAAAAATTCTTTTTGAATTTTTTTTGATAATATTAATACTATAGTTATTGCTTTTAAATTCTTCTTCAAGTGTGTATATATACTCTAATATGAGTTTTTATAGTGTGAAAACATATTACATTGATTTAAGTTTTTGTTGTTGATTAGTAGTGTGAAAAGGTTAAAAAATTAAATTTTTTTAATATGAATTTGTGTGTTTTAATTCAATTTTATCCTATTTTGTTTTGTTTTTCTTAAAATTTCAGGAATAAATTAGTGAGTGTATCGATTTAAAGGCCCCTTATAATTAAAAAATTGAATAGGGCCTCATAAATCTTTGCTCCGCCCCTGAAGGCGAGAAAGAGATAAAGGAGCTTTGTTAATCTTAGACATGAAAAGCCTCTTCAAAACGACAGCGTTGAAGCTGCTACCAGTTCTACGTACGAGGAAACGGTAGAGTTTCACAAGGAGTTTGAGATAAACATCGTTGGATTTTGGTGCTGTCCTTTTCGTCTTCTTCGATTTACCTCCTGCCTTCAAATCGATTCCCTGGAAATTTAATCATAGATGTTTGAGTTAAGAAGATAATGGAGAGAGAGGGAGAGATATAAGAGAAAGAAAAGAGAAAACCACCATTGTTGCTCCTTCCCGCTGCTGCTTCTCTGAATTAAGGTTTTTGGATGGGAGTGCGTACTAATTCCCTCGGTGGAAAGTGATGAAAAGGAAAAATTAGGGTTTTGGCCTTTGGGCAGTTGTTTTTGATTGTGTACCGATAATTTCAATTGTACAAAAATTTCATATAATCTAGATTTCACTTATGTATTTATATGTGTATATTATAAACAATTATATCAATATGACTAAAATTTAAGTTTTTCTTTAAGCAAAAAAAAATTTAAGTTTTTCTCGATTCACATTTTCAAAATGATTATTAAAGCTATTCATTTACAAAACTTAATAGTTGAAGTCACATAAATGTTAATTTAAACATTAAAACTTAAAAAAAGAACAACTACAAATGAAAATTAGTTATTTAAAGCATATATAATGCATATTTGTAGGATCACACGATCTTACGATCCGATACTACCGATTTTGATCATACCTTCTCAATGATCCTACATAGAATCTCGATCTTAACAACCTTGATAGTGACTTTTTTCACATAAAACGTTATCAAACGTTAATTACAAAGCTTTAAGGTTATTGTACGCCTATTTTTGCGACTCATTACTTCAAATGTCATCAGTTTTCAACTTTTTTCCCCAAAATATAAATTCTAACTCTACCATCTTTGGGTTTGGGGAAAAAATAATTTGGATGAAAGAATATGGTAAAATTTGGGTTTATGTTTTGGGAGAAAAGTTTGAAACTGGTGGCATTTGAAATAGTAAGTCGTATAAATAGGCGTACAACAGCTTTAAAGCTTCGAAATTAACGTTTGCTAACGTTTTATGTGGAAAAAAGGTAACGGTGAAACAATTTGATAAACCTCAGAGTTATCGTGTGGATTTTTAAAAAGTTTTGAATAACACGTGGAAAACCCAAAACTTCAGGATTACCATGTAAAATTTTCTTTTATTAACTTTTCTATTAAAAAGAGCCTTAAGTATTAAATTAATATAAATAAATAAATTATGATAGTAAAGTTTAATATTTATTACTTATGTTCACTATAAAAAACACAAAAATTGAGACCGATAATATTGGCCGGCCAAAAGCTAAAATTGAAAAATAAATATGATCGTTTGTTTTTTGAAATTAAAAAATGAAAATTCAACTTTGACCTAAAAAGTATTAATTTTGACCTTAAATTTATCAATTTCAATATAAAGTACTTAAATAGATCAATTAATTAAATAAAAAAATCTTAATTTTAACAAAAAAAGTGATTAATTTTGCATTAAAATAAGCTCTAAAATTGCTTAATTACAAAAACTAACCAGAATTAAAAATCATTTAGTCTAGAAGTTTTGGTGAATCTAAAAGAAAATCTAACTTATTCATTGCGTTCGGAAGACATCAATTACCATTTTACTCATAATACAACACAAATCAAAACCCCTAAATCTTTTGACATTTTCGACCAACTAAACAAAAAAAAAAACTCTAAAAAATGAAAATCACGTAAAAAAAAGTAAAAATTTTATCAAAAGATACAAAGATTACAAGAAAACCTACAATAAAAATTTGGATGATCAAGTCTAGAATTACCAAGAACACAAGAGCAAATTCGAAACCCCTTTTTTCCTCTTGGCCAAATGAAATAAAGGATAAATTCTGGAGTAGTTTTTTCCTTTTTTGTAGCCAAAAAGTCATAGAAATGAATAATGGTAATTCGGAGGAATTAAGATGATTTTAATCCTTCTTAATGCATAAATTAATCCTTAAAATTTACCCCTTTCACCATGTTGATTATGAACAGTTCAACAATTTGACAAATTTAACAATAAGGACAAATCATAATCCTATAAATAAATTACATCAATATTCGATAGCGATTTTAAAGAAACTAAAGCATACTAATTTTAAAAACTCTAACTCACAACGATTTAAATTGATTAAAGAACCTATTTAAATAAATTCTAATTTCAGAGAGAGCATCATCAAAATAAGAATGACTCGGGCATAAGAAAGTGTCGCGGAAAATGGTTTATGACCTTTTTTTTTCATGCTTATGGTTTATTCCATTTTTAATCTATTTAGCAAAACTTATTTAAGTAGCTAAATAGTTGGAGTATACTTTTTGATTTTTAGTTGAATTTTAGTCACACTTATAAGTATGACAATTATCCAGTAACATTTATGAAGGTGACAATTATCCTCACGCTTATCAAGAGTGTCTAAATGCCATTTACAAATTAATAAGGTTTTAGTAAATAACTAGCTTGAGTCCCGTGCCAAGCACGGATAATCAAAAAATATTTAAATGATCTCTTAAATATAAATAAAATTAGTTTAAATTATTCTGATATTTGGTAAATATAATAAAAATATAATAAATATAGAGAAAATAATATTTGATTTGTGAGAGAAAATTAGTCTTTGCATTACACTAATTCTTTTAAATTTTAAAACTCTAAAATTAAATTTTGGGCTTGAATTATTTTTAATGAACTTGTAGAATGATCAATATTTTACCACTATAAATTAAGAATGTAAAAAATATTTAAGCGATAAACTTAACAATTTAAAGTAAAAAATATAGGACACGCATTCGCTTTTATAGTGCCCAGGTTTTAATTTATAGGGCCCGTGATTTGTATAAGAAAAAACCCATAGTTTTTTAATTTGAATTTGAAATAATTTATAGATTATAAATTTATTTTATTGGATTCTCTTTCAAAATAATCTATAGATTATACCAACATGATATGTATATAACATAAGTAAAGAGTAAGGAAGATATTTAAAAGAATTTGACCATGCATTGTCTAATTTTTACTTGTTGAAATGCCCATTATTACCCACATGTGAGTTGTCCCACATTGGAGAAAGAGAAGAGTATGCATCACTTTATATACTCAAGGAGTAACTCCTACTATTACCAATTGGTTTTAGTAGTGAACCTTCTTTGGGTTTGTGAGTGGTCTACTTCTTCTCCTCCTTGTTTGGGTTGCCCAGGCCCATTTTCTAAATTCTATCATTACTGCAATTTTATAAAATGATATTTTGACCATACGTATATTATTGTCATATTGATCATTTTTTATTGTCATTTGAAGCGTTAATTGATTTAAAAAATAGAGCATTCAAGCTTAATTATTCTACTTACCCAATTTAGCTAAATGAATAATTTTGGAGGGAAAACAATGAATGTGAAGCCGACATGTGTCCTATTGAAGAACGCATTTAGTATATAATATATAGATATAGATAGATACGTATATTGTTGTCATATTGACCATTTTTTATTGCCATTTGAAACGTTAATTGATTTAAAAAATAGGGCATTCAAGCTTAATTATTCTAATTTAGCTAAATGAAGAATTTTGGAGGGAAAACAATGAATGTGAAGCCGACATGTGTCCTATTGAAGAACGCATTTAGTATATAGTATAGATAGATAGATTGAAACGTTAATTGATTTAAAAAATAGGCATTCAAACTTAATTATTCTACTTACCCAATTTAGCTAAATGAAGAATTTTGGAGGGAAAACAATGAATGTGAAGCCGACATGTGTCCTATTGAAGAACGCATTTAGTATATAGTATAGATAGATAGATAGATGGTTACTTGCAAAATTAAAAAATCACTCTTGTGTGGTAGAATTTGACAAGGTGAGCGCTTTGATATTTTAATTTATCTTGTCTGATTTTATTACTTTATTACTCCCATCTATTCATAGATAATAAGACATTTAGCTATTGACACTATTCACTCATTACTCTTAATTTGAATTTTATTTTTAATCAATATATTAAAATATAATAGTGAAATCTTGTTTAATTCGTCAAAATGCAAAGAAAATTAATACCTAGTTCTAATAATATTTTGTTATGTATAATAAGAAATATTAAACATTACATTGAATAAGTATATAAATAGATAGTGTAAAAAAAACAAATGTCATATTATCTATGAATAAGAGGGAGTATTATTTTTTTTATATTTTTATAGTGGTTTACAAATCACAGTAATTAATTAGTTAAGTGTTTAAATTTTGCATTTAAGTGTGTAATTATTTTTAATCGAGTATTATATCCACAAAATTGTAATTTCATCTTAAAATGGAATAGTCAAATACATTTGGAAGCAAAGAGAAAAATTGGAGAAATACCGGGAAATGGCAGACGAGGATAGCACGTATAAGTTGACATGGTTCAAAAAACGCGATTTTGGATGACGCATCGTCCCCCCTCAATTTGTTTTATCTTTAATTAATCTTCAACGGACTACATGTTTCTTTCTCCAAAAATATCTCTAAATTCATTCATCAATATTCACCCCTCTTTCTCTCTCCTCCATTTTCTCCATTTCTTCTTTTACTTGGCCAAATCTTTCTTTTTCTTCCTTGTTTCTATCTGGGTCTTTGTTGAATTCTATTGGGTTTTAGTTGATTTCTTGTATTGGGGAGTCAAATTGTGTGATTAGGGTAAAATTCTTAGGAAAATGATGATGACTATGGAAGGATCAATGGATGAAAATGTGTTGGATGATATAATTAGGAGATTGTTAGAAGGTAAAGGAGGGAAACAGGTGCAATTGTCTGAAGGTGAGATCAGGCAACTTTGTGTCAACGCCAGAAATATCTTCCTTTCTCAACCTAATCTTCTTAAACTTCATGCCCCCATTAGGATCTGTGGTAATTTCCTCTTTGATCTTTTTGTTTTCATTTATGAAATGTGATTTTATGATTATTTGTTAGAGGAACTCTTTTTTTATTTTTTTTGTTATTGTGATTTTCTTTCTATATTTGTCCGAAATATGATAAATATAATATGATTGGTTGAATTTTTATATGGGTTTTTGTCATTTTGCTGGGTATAATAAGTTTTTTTTATAGAATAATATTTTAATTTTTGAGAATTTGGGCTTATGCATGAATTAAGATTGAACTCTTTATCTTTTGGCATTTGATTGCATTTTTTTTGGTTCTTTCATATTCTTTTAATATGATGAAACCTATGTTTCATGGTTGGGATTTTTGGACCATTTATAGAAAAATCAAATGTTGTGTCATTTTAGATATGAATATGATTATTGGTGTGGTCATGGTGGTTGGCACTTATGAATGAATTCTGTTGTCTATAAGAATTTCTACTAGATTGATTGGTAATGGGGAGGTCATGGTCTTCCAAAGGCAATAGTTATTACATGGATCCATTGGGTATAGCTCTGTACTTTTCTTGGGAAAATAAGGGGATTTGGGAAATGGGGGAAAGGGAGGTGGTTGTGTGGAGGGGAATTTAGGAGGAAGCTTGAATCTTCATTTCCATTGTGAATAATTACATGGATCCAAGACAATAGTATTTCTAACATTACTATAATAGTAGTATGAGAGTTGTAGAACAATATTACAAAGAAATGACTTTTAAATTTAGGCTTTGGTGGCTCTATCAATCTAGTGAATGAGATTGTGCAAGTATGTGATATGGTTTGATATTAGAAACAACCGAATTGTTTTTACTAGGGTGAGTTTGCGCCCATTTGACTCTCCTAATCCCGCGTATTTGGGAGCTTCAAAATGATATTGAGGTGATGGAATGTTGTTTCTAACCAGGTGTGGTTACCTCAGTTGTGATAGAGCTTATGCTATAATGTTGACCTTGCAACTTGTTTTATTCGCTTCTCGTATGTGCCGCAAGCGTGTATTTTATAGCATTTCTAATGTTAAGGCTTTCACATAGGTGATATACATGGGCAATATCAAGACCTTTTGAGGCTTTTTGAATATGGTGGCTATCCCCCAGCGGCAAATTATCTTTTTCTTGGAGATTATGTTGACCGTGGCAAGCAAAGCTTGGAGACAATTTGTTTGCTTCTTGCATACAAAATAAGATACCCTAATAAAGTTTTCTTGTTGCGAGGCAACCATGAAGATGCAAAAATCAATCGTATTTATGGGTTTTATGACGAGTGTAAAAGAAGATTCAATGTTCGTATGTGGAAAATATTTACCGATTGCTTTAATTGCTTGCCGGTTTCCGCCCTTATTGATGAAAAGATTCTTTGCATGCATGGAGGCCTGTCTCCAGACCTAAATAATTTGAAACAAATTGACGAGATTCAGAGACCAACGGAGATACCAGATAATGGTCTTCTTTGTGACCTTCTTTGGGCTGATCCTTCTAGAATTGAAGGCTGGGCAGATAGCGACAGAGGTGTTTCGTGTACATTTGGACCTGATGTTGTTGCCGAGTTTTTGGACAAGAATGATCTTGATCTTATTTGTCGTGGTCATCAGGTAGTCACTTTTCTCTTTTATAATACTTTTGCATATTCACAAAAGGAAGATTAGTGAAGCAAAAGGTAAGATAGTTAGCAATGAAAATCACCCGAACGGAATTGTTTTTGAAGTATGATCGGATTGATCAGAAGCTCTGAACAAAGTGACGATTTTGAGAATATGCAAATACACGAATGTCTAAGTCTTGATTGGTTTTGCATTGGTGTAATGGTGTATTTACATATTCTCAAAATTTTTAACTATGTTACGAGCGGTGTGCATCATATCAATCAGGCCTCATACTTTGGAGGTAGTTTGATTTGGTGTGTACCCACCACATGTAATGAAAGTTATATCATACATAAGTCAGATGAGAAACAAAGTACGCCATAACTGGGGGTCTTGCATTGTGAAGCTATTTGACTAATATAGTTTGTTCTACCATTTAACTGCAGGTTGTAGAAGATGGATATGAGTTCTTTGCTAAGCGTAGATTAGTGACTATATTTTCGGCTCCAAACTATGGAGGAGAGTTTGATAACGCTGGAGCCCTTTTGAGTGTTGATAAATCCCTAGTATGCTCTTTTGAGATATTGAAGCCACGCGAACAAGGAAGTAGTTCCAACATGCAACTTAAGAAGGTAGTTTTTCCGCTTTCATTATTTAGTTCCATCATTTGATTACAGATTGGTGGTTTTTTGTTTGGACTTAGAAAGTTATAAAGGTACCCTATATCCTTAGGACTAAAATTTGTTTATATATGACCCAAATCCAAACTCGACTTGACCTGATTAGGCTTATGATTTTCACTCACTCGTCCATCTCAGTGACTCCCATAAGTTTTTCTTTTTACTCACCCGAAAGGCATGCCAAGATAACTTTAATGGGTGTTTGAACAGGTTCCTAAACTCGGAGGCGCCTAATGGATACATGTAACTTTATATGAAAATCACGCAGTTGAAACTTTGTTATATCCTCCCAAGTTGACATTTCTTTTCAACATGGCTTGAGGAAATGTAAAGCGTCGAGTTTGACCGAGTTAAGTTTGCAATTCAACAAACTCGACTTGCAGTTTGCTGGAATGAGAAGTTCATATTACAACCTGTAAATGAAACCCATATATATCATCCATTTTCGGAGGAAGTATTCTTTTTTCTTGATTTTTTCTCTTTAAATTGTTGTAGATTATGTTTTACATGTATGTACTTGGTGGTTGTCATTTTGTAGGTAGATTTAGAATATGAAGAGTTATAAAAGTTAGACTTCCTTTGTGAAGTATGTGTTTTTGTTCAAAGTGTACGCATGATTTGTTCTCTTTTAGTTATTGTGAGAAAATGTCTTTAATGGAGTTACTACTCTTTTGTTACTCTTAAGAGGCTAGATGGGTTGACCAGTAATATCTCAAAACACATGTTACTAAACATATTCGAAGGAGGGAAACTTTAATTATTATTTTAAAATTAACTATAGTGTTTATCATTATTATATCCAATAAATCCCATTCATAGGAAATTATGATCAAATGTTGGAGAGAAGAGAAAGGTGGCAATTCATTTTCATAAAGGAGAATGAGGTTAAAAAGTCGTTCGACTTGAGAAAGATTTTACAGATGAATCTTCATAAAAATACCTCTGAAAAGAGGTTCTTGGAACCAAATGGACCAGGCGAAATTGAGTCTGCGATCCTCATCTAACCACAACTTGGCACTTAAAAATAAATAATAAAATATAAATAAAATAAATAACTAGGTTGATAAAAAAACAAGTAAAAGAATAGACAGTAAAAGATAAAGCAATAGAACGCCCATAGATACTCGAGATAAAACGCCTTCAACTATTCATATCCCTAGTCAGGTCTTAAGAAAGGTGTAATTAATGCACGTTATTTATTATTTGTTTTTCTCAAGTTCTCTTAGGTTTTCTAAATGTCTCTTACCCTCCACTAAAATAGTTTCGAGCTTGACAAAAATATTAAAGAAATGATTGGTTGATCTGAAATATCCTTGTTGTCTTTAAATAATGACAAAAGTGCAAGAGTTAATGGAGTATGGAGTAAGAATAAATATGACAATTTATAAGTTATTTTATGTTATATATGTTGAAACAGATGAAAAAAGAAAATGTAGTAAATTTTACATAACCGAGAAAGTATTGTTTAATATGGTTAGATTTTATATGACAGAGTAAACAGTGATGAATCTAGAAATTTAAAAGGACAACTCAATTTATGTATTTAAAAATTTATACATTGCATATGATAGAGGATTCCCGAATGATCCTAGATTTCTTATGTTATGGTTTTCTTGAATACTATCTAACTCCCAATAAGACTTCAAGCTATCCAATTGTTTTCTTTAGTTTAGTTCTATACAGGAAGACTGTTGATGTTCATCAAATTTCAAGAGAAACTATGAATCTTATTGAAAAAAACTCCATTATAGTTGGGTGAAGATAACGCAAGTAAACTTTAAGAATGCAAAGGCTACCTTGCATCCCATGTATGAAAAACACCATTGAAGATGTTTCTTCTATTTCTCTGTGTTTACTGTTTGTTTACGGCATCATAAAGGTATTTAGCAGATGGCTAATTATTGATACCCAATAGTTGATTGAAGTGATCGATTCAACCAATTGATTTTAAACACGCTGCTAAATAGTTTCACCACCTAACCTTCCAATTGTATCTAAAGGTTAAGTTGTCCATTTTGCCGAACATCACTATAACCATTATTTGTTCATGATTTTCCTTTCAATACTCTAGCTTAAGCTGGCCTTTTCACACCAAAGTGAATTTAGTAAGTGCCCTTTTGTTCATGAAAATAAAAAAATTACAAAAATGCTAGTTATTTGGCTCTTCTAAAGACCCATTTCAAGAACAATGTTGAACCTCACAAGTCATAAGCAACCAAAGGAAAGTGCAACAAACCCCAGTATCACAACAATATGACTTCGAATCAATAAAGCTTAAAATCAAGTGTATCATACAAAGGGGTAAATAATATAAAGCTTAAAATCAAGAGTCAAAATTTACTTTACAACAACCTTCCTACTACCCTGAGTGATGGACTGTCTTTGGCCTGTTTTGGAATCCAATTGCCTAATCCTAGCTGCGCGAATAATGGCCGCCTGCTTCTGTCGTTGGCTGTAGCTTTTCCGCTTACTGCAACGTATCAAAAATTAGCATCAATGTGAAGTACAAAGACATTAAAACATTTTTGGGTGCATGGATTTACAATAACAGTGAGGTGTTTTGCGGTTGTAGTTGGCCGTAGGTTGTTAGCAGGTTTAATTGGCTTACTTTACTAACTGCAGTATCGGGTAGTTTTTGCTTGGTAGTTAAGCTGGTTGTATAAACAAAAAATAAACGGAGATATTTGGTAAATTTATATTGGTTATTGGATATTTATAAGAAAAACATGCGCCAAGAATCAAAAGTCAATGAAAAAAACATGGTGATGTAGTTCAACTGCATAGATACCGACAATGATGCATTAAATCTGAAAGGAAAGAGAAGATGATAGCGAGATTGCGCTGAAACCTTGTAATAGTTGTAATTCACAGAACTCTCAGCTATTTGCGGGTATCAACTCTACGAGTCGAATACTAAAAATAACCATTACTTCAAGATATATCTAGCTCCTTGGTCAGTGAAATGGTTCTAGTCAAATTTAAAAACTGGACAATGGGCAATACTGGCCAAGGAAAGAGCAAAACCATGCCTCTTTCAGATTACATCACATGAATAAATAATGTGACACATAAGCCAGCAATACTTCCTCTGTCGCTCTCAATTTGCCCATTTTCTTTTTCAGTCCTTTTTAGTCTATCCACTGATTTTGCCTAATCTCTACTCTGGGACATGACCTCATCACTATTACTCTCTATATTCTTTCTCTTATTTCAAAATGACCCTACCATTTTAAGTCTTTAACCCACTATACCCAACTCCTTAATTCTTGTGCCATTTGCAAATCGCAAAATGACGGGATGCAGGGAGTATATGGGAAGCTGAAATCGCCAATAGTATAGACGATCAAATGCTAGGTCTACTTATTGATCTCCATCTCACAAGAAAGTAACTCTTAGTTTAATATGAGAACAGTGAAGACCGAGAAACACAAGCTTGATGATGAAAAAGGTCTTATATTGATAGCCATAAAAAAGATCTCAAAACAAACATAAACAGGTTGGGACGGTAAGCAATAAAACATCCTCACCTTTGTTCACTCTCTTTTTTATATGAAAAACAATTTTGGAAAGAAAAGAGAGGAAAGGAAGGGAAAGGGAGGAAAGGGGAAGGAAGGGAAGAGAAATGAAAGGGAAGTAAATCTTGTTTATTTAGGAGGGAAGGGAACAGAAAGGTAGAGAGATGAGTTTTCCCTTCAAATCTATCCAACTTTAAGAAGATTGATACTTTAACAACAATCATCCATCCAATCCCTCCAAATCCGTTCCATCCATTTTGTTATCCAAACAAGGAATCTCTCATCCCTACAATTCCCTCCCCTTCCTTTCCTTCCATTTCCTTCCATCCAAACACGCCCTTAAAGTTATTAAAGGGCATATCAAGTGATTCATACGCAAAAATGCACAAACTCATGAGCATACATCGAATACAAATAGTTAAAAGGCTGTCCAGTTCAATGAAGAATATAAAAGAATCGTAAAAAAATAGATCCCAAGTATATAATTGCAAGATAAAGTTTTTTAAAAAAAGTATCAAATCACAAGAAAAGAAAAATATCATTGTTAAGTTAGTTTGTCATGTAAGAAATCACTTGTTGTAAGCGATGGAAACAGGTTTCTAACCTCATAAAAAAGAGGCCAGCAGTGAGTACCAATCCTCCCACAGCCCAAGACACGCGTTCCGCAAACGCCATTTCTGTCACCCACTGCTGGAAATCTTCAATCAATCCATATTTTCCTTCTTCCTGAAAACTGGTTTGTGACACTTTCCATGACTCCGCAATGGAATCTATACTTGCTTTCCCACCATAGCAAGATGTTTCCTCAACACTAAGGCCTGAATCTCTTAATGGTTTAACAGCAAAGCCTGCGGCACGGCAAAGCTCTGTACCATTAGAGATCCACTCAGAGGCTCTACCACAAACAAAATCCCCAACTCCACAGGGTGCGAGAACCTGGAACACCATTCATAATCAGAAAACTCCAAAGACAATCTTGAGGCAAACTATAAAGTTAAAATCATGCTCATAGAATATATATGTATAATATATATTACTAGATGTAGGCCAAGAGGAAGACCTCGTTAAAAGGTTTTGGCCCTTGACTAACTATTTTTTTCTATGATCAATCAATCTAGAAATAAATCAAACCTGCGTAATAGCATCCATTGAGAAATATGCATCTGAACAAGCTTGGAACAATCTTTCACAAAAAGAGGTGCATATCAAAGGAGGACCTGGCTTGACACCAACATCTGGATCACAAATAGAGCATTCAAGTACCTCCCATAAATGTAAGCACTCTTGATTTGCTTCTCCTGTTGATGCCAACTTTCGTACAGACAAAAAAGCGGAATGTGTATGTGACACATCACAGCAGGTCTTTCTTCGAAACATTCTGCACAGGGTTAAATCTCTAATGCTTCTAGGAGGTTTGCCTTCGACTGAGAATGGACGGAAACGACCACCAGGAGAGACACAGACCCCATTGGATTTTTCTACATTGAAAAAGCTGAGATCTATTAAATGCGAGCAAAAGAAATGCAAATAAAAAGTATTGTACATTATGTCTCTCCAAATCAAAATCTTTAAAATTACTTCTATATTGTTGCAGGAAGGACACAGTTTACTATTCCAAAGCCCTTAGAACACATTCTATCTATATAATTATATAATGCATGGCTTAACGGCTTTATTTATGGCTACTTTTCTATTAATGATAGTATACCATACTTGTTTCCACATCAGGAAGACGAGAACAAGCAAAACTATGTTTCTAAAACCAATCAAACAATCAGCACTATGAAATAATTTCTTCTAAAGTACAGTCATCCCTCGAAATATGAGCACAGCAAAAAAGGACGAGCATCAGATATCATATTGCTAAATGAGATTTCAGAAGAAGCTATAACTACTCCTAGGTGCACTTCCCTGGACTTCCAAGTATATATAAAATAATTAGAATCTTCAAAAATGTAAATTCTCTGATAAATACTATATCATTCATAAGCCCCTCAACCCTAAAAAATATAAGCTACTTCATATCCCAAGTAAAATTCTAAAATCATTACTTAAACAAAAATAATTTTTCCTTGAGAAGATATCCCAAGAAAACTAAAAAACGACGTCATCATAAGTCGCGCAATATAGGAAACCAGTAAAACTTTGAATATATAACTTAACAGTACATGGTCAATTTGCCTATCGTGCACAACTTAAAGTGCATGAAAAACATCCTACAAAGTCATACACTTTAACTAAACCTAACGTTATAAAGTTAGGCATATTCATCTAAGGTTCAAGCTAGCAACTATGAGGCAATTAAACCATATAGCAACTTGCCCTAATTGACCAGATTATAGGACAACTAATGAGTGAATATTCCTATCTTGATGGCCACAAATGAAATGCCATGTACCTTACATATATTTAAGGGTTATACTGTCACCGATGAGGCATGAAATCGCAATCAAGTCTAAACTAAGATACCCCAAGTACAAGAAAGTAGGGCAATACATCTCTGATCTATTCCAAACCCACAAAGCAACTCTAAGGGGTCGCTTGGATTGAAAGTAAATATTTAAGAGGTAATAAAAGTCAAAGTAGGAATTTAAGGTTAGTTAGGTAGATGATTAAAGGAATTTGATTGTTAGAGAGGTGAAAGAATGAATTTACCCTAGGTGAAAGAAGGTAATGAAAAAATAGAGGAAATAGCAATAAGTTCCCTTATTTTGGGTATAAATTTACCCTAGGGGAAGGTGGAGGATTTCTTTGCCTTCAAATAAGTGAAATCAAACTCTTTCTATTCACCCTTTTTAATCTACTCCTATACTACCTCTATCACAATTGTGTCAATAACTTCATTTGCATATCTAATTACATTTGTTACATTAGTTTGACTTTTTTTTACTACCTTAAATATTTACTCTCAATCCAAGCGACCCTACGAGAAGCTCACTAAGCTAATTTTATTATCATCAGTCAATTTTCGGCATAAACTCGCCACTCACAAGTCACACCAACATAGACACAAAAACATGAACACAAAGATAAGAACTAAGAAAAGCAAGCAAGACACATCTTATTGATTTTATATTCAGTCCACGGACAGTCATTTAGTTCAAATTAGAGGCCTCAAATACACTTTAAATGATGTATTCTTGGCAATTTGGCAATTGGCTCTTAGATTTCAGAAAAATTTAACAGCAGCAACTACATAAACCTTTTCTTTGCAATGATCGATTCTGTTTTCAGTTGATCTATCTCCACATAAAGAAGCTAAATAATGGAGAAAATCTACTGCGTGGATCAAATAGCACTTAATAGTTTCCGATTTCAATGTAATCCGTCATCGAAAAGAAACCTTACCACATCTACAATTCTACACATATCAAAAATCTGGAGAGCTAGTTTCCAGCAAAAAGCTATTAGTTTCTATCAATTTACAAACCCCATATATTGTGAGGGAAATTTGAACACCCCTAATTAGCGAACACAGAAAGTAAATTTAAATTCTCAAATTCTATCAATAACTGCTCAGCTATTCTGAAAAATGTTGACCAAATCAGTGAATAACTAAATAGCACCCACCAAATATACCAAATGTGAAACTCATCAAAATTGTTTACAGACCCAATAAAATGTTCAACGGGAAAGAAGACATGTAAGAATTGGATAGATGACATCTATGTCGAAGAAGATTAAGAAGGGAAGAGTGAAAACATACCAGAGAGAGATTGAAGAAGAAGATTGAAGAAGAGAATGAGGAGTAAAACGAACAAGTGATCCTGCTTCATGCTTCCATAGATTAAGATTCCAGAACAACAAAATCGATGGAATTTCTGGGAGAATAAATAAATACTCCTATTCCTTTCTATTTTTTCCAGTAGACTCGAAGAACATTAGAATTCAGAAGTCAGAAAGGAGGCTTTTTTTCTTTTATTACTTACCCTAAACTTGTTCTCTATTTCTAATTTGATTACTACTAATCTCAATTTTTTAAATAAAATATTATCACATTTTTTTTAAAGAAATTAAAATTTGGTGACTTGATCTTATATACTCTTATTTGTTGGATCTGAAAATTTTGTAATCTTATTCGAAATTTTATGATTTTTGAATTTTATTAATTGTTATTAAAGTTATTTTTGAAATTTTGTATTCTTATTCGAAGTTTTATGGGTTTTGAATTTAATTAATTATTGATTATCAAAAACAAAATTTATTAATTATTATATAATTAAATTTATATTTTTTGGGATAGTGTAAACACTAGGGCATAAAAGGTGCGGAGTAAATTAAATAATAATTAGCAAGTGATAATTAAATAGTTGACTATTTAAATGAAAAATTATGAAAATTAGCTTTCTAGGTAAAAGAGATGAAAACTCTTAAAAGCAAGTAATAATACTCGTATTGATGAGTACGCTAACTTTAATCATATTATTGAACATGCTTTATCATGTACGTTGGAGGAGGATGGTGAAGATGTGTCGAGTGTTGTTGGATTAAGGTTTGGAACGATTGATGAAGTGTTAAACATGGGGCGTTTGAGGCTTCACTAAGTGTGTAGGAACCATCCCTTGAACTAGACAAGGCATAGCAATGAGATTGCTCGCTCGAGGCAACAAGTAAAATCAAGTCCAAATGCACCGGATAAGGGTGCTCGTTCGAGCACACGTGAAATCAACAAACCGTAGGTTCTAACAAGGTGCCTTGTTCGAGCACTTTAGTGCCTTGAACGAGCACTTTGACTAGGATGCTTTGGATTGTTTTATGCACGGTTTAAAGCATTGAAAGGGTGTATTATGGGGGGCAATTAATCTAGGAATAATGGTGGGCATTATTTCTATGTTTATTGCTAGGTTTATTGTGATGTTTATTGTGATTTATGGTGATAGATGTGTGACTCTATGAATGACAGTCACCTTCTACTATAAAAGGGAGTATCATTCACAGAGAAAGGATCAACACAAAAACACACATATTGTTGAGAGGGCTAGAGCATTGTTAGAAACTTAAGAGTGTTCAAACTTTGCTTTAGCATTTGTGATCTTGAGAGAGTGTTCTCAAGGTAAAAGAGATCTATTATACTTGTATTTTGTTGAATCATTTATAATAAACAACATTTGAGAGGGAGGTATCCAAGATACCTCAATAAACACGTGTTCATCTTTGCATTTGTTTTTCATTTTGTTTTTCGTTGTTAAACCTCGTAGAGACGTTCATTCAAAAACTAAATAAATCCAGAAAAAGATAAAAAGATCAAAAGGTAATTAAACCTAAAGCCTATTTATATTATAGGAGTAATAAAACTCTAATTAAAAATTAAATAAAATGATTTAAATAAAAAAATAACGAAAATTTATGTAGCAAGCCGCCCAAGCATAGTCGGATGTAGTGTATAACCACAGGTAGTATGTGCTACTCATATTTTTTAATTAAAAAATCAATTTTAAGAGGAAACTTCAGTCTTCACGTTTGCGCTTTGCAATTTTAGATTTAGGGTTTTCTTTCTTTCCTTTCATTGTCTCTCAATTTCTCACACTTTGTCTTCGTCCTCCTTCTCATTCGATTGATTCTCCTTCTTCCTCGCCCCTTGTTGTGCTTCTCCACAAAACGAATATCCCCTCCTCGAAAGTCAAAGTTCAATCCTTAATTCCTCAATTATTTTTAAAATATATCCATTTATTTACTTCAATACATTAGTGCTGCCATGAGTTGATCCTAAATCTGCCACTGCTCACAATTTACTTTGATACCGTTGATCTAGACAACATTCTCATATATTGTACTCCCTCCGAATCTTTTTAGTTGTCTCATTTTCTTATTTGGCAATTCATATTAATTGTCTCATTTCCTTTTTTTCTATCTTACCTAAATACCCCCACTTTTACTACTCCCAATACCCAACTACCACCTTTACAATTAATTTAATCATTAAAATACCTAACTACCACCTTTTTAATGGACCTCACACCACCCTTAATAACCGTGAAAATCTACATGGGACATTTAAAATGATTCGGATGGAGTATTTTAAAATAGACGTTATTTCTCACTCGATTATCAAAATCTAGCATCTAATATGTCATTAGAAAACTCATAAAGTTTAGTTTTGAATTTAATTGATCTTGCATCAATGTGATCTATATACCAAATGTAATTTATAACCTAATAAAAAGTTTTTCTACGCTTACATGTAGATTCAACTTTTGTTTCTTTTTGTTTTTGTTGTAATAGCCAATTCATCTCGGATCATAAAAGCAAGACTAAACAACATGATACTAACTCGTGTAAACATGTTTTTTTAGGTGCTCTCTTGAGAGTCTTGAGAGACCGTTTTTTGTAAAGACGACTTTTAAAGTCCAACCCAAATATACATTTAGAGTTGTAACAATATATTTAGAATTGAACTGGTCTTTTGAGAGTCGTCTTTACAAAAGACGGTCTCAAGTAAGAATTTGTGTTTTTTGGAGTAGTGTAAACAAGTTAGTACTTTATAACAAATAAGCTTTTAAATAGAAAGTTGACCAACATACTTTGATTGTGTTTTATCTAGATTAAAAACAAATAATGAATAAGGAGCGTGAAAGAAGTGTGATTTGAGTCTTGGGTTAATTATTCATGTGATTAGATGACAATTAATGTGTAGAAGAATTATAGCTTAAAGGTTAAATTAATTAACTAAAATTATTAAACCTTAAGCATGTTTGATAATGGTAAAGGACACATCATTTTATGATTGGTTTATTTGGGAATCAAGCAAGTACCATTAGTACAATGTACTAAGTGGTAGTAGAAACTTAGGTGTATGATGCAAGTCTTGGGTTCCAAGGCAAATATTCAGAAGTGGTACAAAGTATTGGGGACCAAGGGACATGTGACACACTCATAAAAGAGGAAAAATAAGGCAGCATGTCTCGGATCAAGCCGCTCGACCAGCAGCTGACCATGGCTCGACCTGTGTCACTCGAGCAGGGGGTCGAGCGAAGTCTCTGGAGTGTTTTTCCTTCACATGCCTGCTGCTGTGTCATTTCCTATGCTGCCCTCAAGTGTTCCCCTTTGCCTATATATATTGTACTAGCATTTTTAGTGTTGTGTAGAGCCAAGCTTAGAGCTTGAGCCTCCCATTATTATCCTTACCATTCTATTACCATTCTAGGGACATGGGTAGTTGGAGGCGTCTTATCCATGTTTTAGATTACTGATTCCTTGAGAATATATTCTTGGGTTCTTCTCCTCATCTTTTCTCGAGCCGGGGGACTCCTTTTGGTCGTGCTCTCCTTTATGGGTATGAGTTGCCGCCGTCCTTTCCTCCCTAGACCCTGTCTATAGTTCTCTATGGACGGGAAACACTGGGTAGGATGATGATGATGATGATGATGATGATGATGATGACTCCATGTAACTCTCTCACACACACACACACCAAACTCCATTGATATAATTCCTTCAACTTTGTAATGAGCTTTCGAGCTCTAATATCCTTTAAACACATAATAATACACTAGCTTAGGATGGTGGATGTAGCCTCATTATTGGTGAACCACCTTAAATCTTGGTGTTATTGTATTTTTTAATCTACTTTTATTGCTTTATCACCTTAAAACTTGCATATAAAGTATTAACCATATTTCATTAGTGCACCTTCAAGCCATGATTGTTAACCTTTCATGCCACCTTTAGGCCCACACTTCTGCATCCGTTAGCCTACTCTAACACAGCGAAAAATTAAAGTATAATTAAATCCCAAAAGCATTACAATTTATGTTATGATATATAAAGGGGTGTTTGGCAAATTAGGTTAATGAGCAATTTTAGCTTATTTAAATATAAATAGAGGGTTGGAATGTTGGATGGTCAAACCACCTAATGCTAGTGTTTGGTGAATTAGCTGGTTGAAACAGCTTATTGTTACGAATAAGCTGTTTTTGAACAAGCTGCTTATAGCAGCGGGTTCAAAACCAGAATCAGCTGGTCAAATCAGCTACTATAATTAGTTATCAGCTATTTGCCAAACACCAACACGACATACATGTTTATCTTGGCAAACTCTCTTCCCCATACCTGGACAAACTATCCTGGTATTGCTAGCTATTAATCACAATATTATTATCGTAGGACCAAAACGGTTAAGAAAATGTACACGTTAGTGCTAAGCCATAAAATCATTAATGTAGTGTTTGATAACAAGTATTTATAGATTAAGAGTAAAATACAAACAGCCAGCCTCCTAAAATAGCGTCTTTCTGAGAGACATCTCTCAGGCCCAATCCATTAAAGTTTATTGCTTACATTTACTATACATTTTTCCTAATGGGCCAATTAGAGATAATCTCTCAAAGAGACTGTCTCTCACAAAAATTTGTGAAATACAAATTAAGAGTGATGAGTGAATAGTGCCAAAATAGAAAATGAGATATGCTGAATAAAATGTAGTATTAAATTAGTGCTTTGAATAAAGTGTAAAGCTAAACAAAACACTTGATGACTTGGTGTGAATTGAAGGGAGTATGAAAATTCGGTGCGAACAGTGAGCTAAAGCAATTCTACACAAGATCGTACAACAACGAACTATCGATCATATTTCATTCATGAGAATCAAACTTGCTAAGAAAATGGTTGAAAACTCACTGAATAATCATACAACATGACGAGTTTACATCAACATTATCATCACAACTCATACTACAAACTACAAACTACCAAATGGGATAACCTATTTTACAAGGTAGAAACTAGAAAGCCCTATCGTACATGGATGCTCGAAAGCAAAACTCGAGACATACTCGACTCCGCTAACTATTTAGTCGCAACTTACAAGTGAGGCGTATAATACATTGGAGAAGCGTAGAGTCGCCAAAAGGACGAGATAGACTTCGTGTGATTATAATTAGATATCAGACATCTTAAGTAGGAGGAGAGTTTCCGTGTCTGTCTTAGTTCGTTGCCTTCTCATTCGCGTCTGACGTTGATCTCCTCCGAAACCTGAACGCTCCTGATCTGCTTCCTAAGTATCAATTAGTACACTCATTTAACATAGACTGTTACGCAACTACTTGAATAACCAAAATTACATGCTTCTTTGTCTCTTTGAAATTGTCACAATATACGCAATTTAAATGAACAATCTATTCTATCCATTCTTAATCTTTGTCTTAAATGCTTTTTCCGATTTTGAAGGGTCAAGTGATCGGATTACGATCAATCTAACAAAGATAAGAGAGAAGGACAATGGAGTTGAGACGCCACCACAATACTACTAGTCAAGAATCACAACTAACTAACAAGTCTACATCATAGAACAACATTAAGATGACCAAAACATTAATAATCTCAATTAGTAACGACAAATGAGATTAAAGCCATACAAGAACGCCCATGCAAACTAAACATGAAAGTTACACATCTACCAAAACACTTCTTTATCAACCATTTCATCAACAATTCATGTGACAAATCAATAAGTTCAAAAAGTAGCCAAGAAAAATCAACTCATATCATGATAAAATGTCTTTATCAACCACCTACTCTAATCTCTTCTATATATGATATATCCCCTACTAAGTGAAATTATGAGTGAGCCTACCAATTGATGACTAATAGCTTTTCCTTTTTCCTTTCGCCTTTGTAATGGGTTTTGGTGTGCATATTTTATCAGTCATTATAGTCATTAATACCATCGTCATATGATGTGGGACATCTTGCGTTTTCTCGATTAATTGCTACATTGACAATAAGTCCTGTTAAATTTAATGGGTTCAATTCTCACCGACTATGAAACAAATTAATCACCTTTTTCCTTGCCCGTAAGATTCTCTAATCTACCTCGAATAATTTTCAAAAAAAAAAACCTCCCTACAGACTTATTGATTAATTTTTATATAATTTGCAAATTACACCCTTCATTCAATCATCAAAGTATTAATTTCTCACCCTTCAGACCAAATCATAAAAATTCAACTACTTCAATCTAAGCTTTCGAACACTAAAATGATCAAAGTCTTCTGATTTGGTCTTAGACATTGATATGCAAAATACCTGATCTATAAAACTGTAATTCATCACAAATATATTAAAAAAACACAAATTCCTAATTTGAGATCGTCTCTACAAGGGACGTCACAAGTTTAGGCCAACCCAATTTTAATTTTAAAAAAATTAATTAAACTTTTTAAACACGCATATAATTGAATATATAATGATTTGTATTTGGGTTATAATATTACATAGTTGGGTATATAATGGTTTGTATATGAAATGATGAAGTATATTTCAAAATTGTTTAAACTATCCCCTAAACACCCCCTATAGAACTTTCCGGATCCAACGTTACCATTAGGCATTAACACAAACTTCACGCAAGAAAAACAGAGGGTAATCAAGTAAATTCAAAATAGAAAGAAAAAAACAAAATAACTCACCGGAAAAAGGTGACTGTGGCGGCGTAGATCCGGCAGGTGATGCCGGAGCAGAACCGGCACCCTGATTATAACCCGGCGGTTTCACTATCATTATTTTCCTCGTAACTTTCATGGCCTCTTCCTGATTATCATCAACCCCTGATATAGTTCCTTCTCCACTGTATGATCTTCCCATATTCCCTCCTTCCATCTCTGTTCCAGCAAAATCATAACAAATCAACATCATAATACATCAATGTTTTCTTTAACCTAATCCACATATTCTCCATTTTTTTCTAATTCTTTCAGAAATTTGATTAACCCATAAACATAAGAGAACTAACCAATTGAAAATTTGAAATCCCAAGTTAAAAAAAATTAAAACAGTAAACTAACAAATAATTTATTGGACAATTAATTTATTGTCAAGTTTATATATAAGGGACAATGATTTGAGAAAATGAGGGTTATACCCTTGGAAGAGGTAGTACGATTATTGAAAGTGTTGAATTTACGGAGACGTCCAAGGCCGGAATCCGGATGAGGTCCGGCAACAGTATCATCCCAGAGTTTCTCTAAAAGGCTCATGTTTAACGACGCTTTTTTCCGTCGGAAAAGGCAAAGTAAGCGTTAGATTAGGAAGCGACGATTGTGCTTAGTAGACTGGAATTGTAGACTGTGGTGAACTCGCTGTAGAAGAGGAAATGGGAGGGGGAGGAGAGTATTTATTGACGGATGAAATGATCTTAGCCGTTTATCTAAAAATGGCGTAAGAAAGAGAATAGATAGGGTTGACAAGAGAGACAAAATCAAGAGCTGTTCATGGGGTATTAGGATCCTCTCCATTACTTTTGAGTATTACTCATGCTAGGATTTGGACACATATTTTATAAGAAAAAATAAAATATTAAAATTCCCCTTATGAAAACTCCATCAAGTAATTATAGCCATTAGATTGAGTAATGGACCCTCCATTACATTTTAAGTAATGGAGAGGATCCTAACTCGTTCATGGGCGGGCTACCCGCCAGGCCCGGCCCGCCCGGCTCGAAAAACGGGCGGGTGCGGGTAGCATTTTTAAAAAAAATTTAAAGTTTGGGCGGGTAATACCCGCCCGCCAAGATAAATGGGCGGGTAGCGACAATAAAAAAATACCCGCGGGTATACCCGCCCGCCCGCTTATTTTAATATATTAATATTTTTTTTATGAAAAGTAATATATTAATATTAAGTAATATATTAATATTAAGGATTTATAAACTTTGGGCTTTTAAAGTAAGTCCAAAAAGGAAGTCTCCACGGCACTTCTCCAGAAAATTCTAAAAAACTTCATTTTAGAATTTTCTAGGGTTATACTTTAGAGATAGACTTTACTCTTTAGTACTAGGGTTTGTTCAACTTTAAGTATTTTAATATATATGTAATTTAATTATTTTGAGACGTTTTATGTATTTGTAGTATTTTGAACTATGTATTGTATTTTAATTATTATTAAAACTTAATTTTATATTTTGTATTGTATTTTTGGTATTTATGAGAAAATACCCGCGGCGCCCGCGGCACCCGCCCGCTTTAAAAATGGGCGGGTAGCGACAAAAAAATATGCCCGCAATCGCGGGCGGGCATTTCAATTTTTCTGCCCGCGGGTAGATTTTGTAGCAACTACCCGCCCCGCTACCCGCGCCCGCCCGCCCATGAACAGCTCTAACAAAATGGGGTTTGGATTTAGAAAATCCTAACAACTCGTCTTGTATGCGACCGTCTCATGGTGAGATGGAGCTATGCTCCGTTGCCTCCGTATATGATTGATTACTTAGATCTTAAATGGTCATTTTAAGGCTATAAGTAATCACTTTAAGAATTATAAGTGATCACCTTAACGTTATAAGTGACCACCTTAAGACAAAAATTGTGTATTGATTCAGCGTAAATGCGTAATAAAAATGGTCCCACTATGAGACTGTTTCATTTAAGAATTAGTGAAATCGTAAATAATAATACTTATTTGCAAATAACTACAAAAAAGACAAAATAAATTATACTCCTATTAAAATAAATAGAATAAGAAAAGGATAAAATAAAAATCTCAACTGACCTCTATAAAATAAGGCCACATAAGCATAATCTACTAGTTTCTTAAGTAACCGTTATTTACCTATATATTCTCGTTTGGATATTTAAAAAGTATACATTGAGACAAATCTTGTTTATATGTATTATACTTTCTACTTCCTTCTAACTGAAATAGTCGCTATATAAGAATTATTTCTACTATTTATGTTTCAAGCTTATTTTTTATATTGTGGTTGACTTACGTATGAGAAGAAATATAATAGTCAAGTGATATTTTGTTTTAATATTAAATCAAATACTTGCATAATATCAAATTTTTATAATTTTTAGTTAAGCATAGCTTCAGATTTAAATGATCAAACGCATTGTATCGCGTAATAAATGAAATGTAGCAAGTATGATGCAAGGAAGTAGAAATTACTTTATTAAAACGTATTTTTAACAACTAATTCCGTCTATTTTCATATGTTTCTCCAATTTACTTTTTTCACGACCCTAATTTAAACTTATAAGTAATTTTAATTGTTAGTTTTAAGAAATTCCAAACATTGATATTTAAAAATATGCATTGAGACAAATCTATTAAAATCCCACATGAATATATTTTTTCTTATAAATCGATGAGAAATCGTAGTCAAAATTTTACACAAAAATTTGTAAATTCTATTTGAGAAAAACATATGAATAGGA
Organism: Amaranthus palmeri; assembly: GCA_019776075.1. Classification (NCBI taxonomy): domain Eukaryota; kingdom Viridiplantae; phylum Streptophyta; class Magnoliopsida; order Caryophyllales; family Amaranthaceae; genus Amaranthus; species Amaranthus palmeri. The sequence continues at coordinate 901,837 of JAAKBH010000037.1, read as the reverse complement.
AGGAAATGTTTATTATTTTTATCTTTCTCATAATCTAAACCATTCATTATATTATATTAAGTAAATTAAAAATATTATTCTTAAAATTTGAAATGGAGGGAGTAGTAGCTCTATTTCAAAGAACAATTAAAGAAAAAACATAAATTCTTGTGTAGGAGAGAGATTTTAAGTTGATTTTTTATTAATTTTTAGGTAGTCAAATGGGACCACATGTGTAGGAGAGAGATTTTAATTTATACTAACTCCGTTCCATTTTAGTTGCACCATTGGTTTTAGCACGTTTCTTAAGGGTCGTCAAATCAGTATGGTTAAAGTAGGAATGGTGTATGATTGACGGTGATATGTGGGGTATGAATAATAAAAAATTATTATAAGTAGATAGTGGTTGTGACTTATGAGTATATTAAATAATTAATGGGATGATGTATGATTGATGGTGATGGTGGAGTAGGAATAAAGTGAGGATAAAATAAGTAGTTTATTTTGCCAAAAATAGTAATGTTGCAAGTAATATGAAACTTCCAAAATTGGTAAGTGTTACAAGTAAAATGGAACGGAGGTAGTAGTAAAGTTTAACATATGTGTAAGAGAGAGAGTGCAATTTATAGTTAAATAGGACCACATGTGTAAGAGAGATAGTCCAATTGTAGTAAAAAGAACATACGCAAAATAAAAATGAGACATTTGAAATGACTTGACTCAATATGGAAATAGGACATATGTGCTGAATACGAGGGAGTATGAAGTAGGAGTAGAAAATAAGTTTTGATGGACTAGGCCTGAAAAACGTCTTTTAGAGAGACGGTTCTCAGAAGACTAGCTAAAAAATGTGTTTGTAATAATAAAAATTAAAAATAAAATAAATTTAATTGGACCGATTATCAATTATTTTGAAAAAGAGAGAAAGTTGGAGATAACTTGTTGCAATGACAAAATTGTCCTGGCTTTTGAGAAGAGCTCATCACAAGTGTTAGTTAGTTATCTGGATAAGTGTTTGTCCTTATTTAGATTTTTTTATTTCTTTTTTTTTTTTGAAGTTTAGTCAAGCTCTTTCTCACCATGAAAAATACGGTTTTAAGAAATTTATGGGACCATTAAAAAAAAAGAAAGTGACTGTGCTTTGTTAGGAGATTAATTGAACAGTTATAGCAAGTCTGGTATGAAATCAGACAAATAGTCTATTAGTAAAAAAAATGTATAAAAAATATACAAATTCTTACAGTAGACGGTTTCTGTTATATTGAATCAGCCCAATTATAAAAAATAATAAAACTTAAATTCATATTTATACAGGAAATAATTTTTTTAAAAGTTTTGGCTAATCTAATTGAGGTCATCTCACAATGAGACGACTTTAATAAAGAATTAGTGAAAGAGTTAACCTTGAACTAGAGATGGTTATGGGTCGGGTTTGGGCTGGCCCAACCTAATTCAGACATTGACTCATTAACTTTTCATTAGTGAAAGAGTTAACCTTGAACTAGAGATGAGTCTAATCAACTAATTAATTGTTCATACTTAGATTTTTTTTTCGCAATTTAAAGGTTTCATTAGTATATTAAATTGGTTTTGTGGATCGTATATAAGTCTAAATTGAGTCCAATTAATATAAAAACAGTTTTATAATGAACTTCAAATTGATTTTGATTTATATAAGGTTAGGTATGATAGGTCCGATGGGTCTAGTGGATTTGGGACTTAAATGTGACTTTAAAAGAGTCAAATCGAATGTAAATTTAAACTCTAATCTAGATCCATTTGTTTTTTAATCCAAAACATAAAATTAAAAACTGAGTCTTAAGGCATGCTTGTATTGGGTGTAAATATTTAAGGGAATAAAAAAAGTCAAACTAATGAAATGAAAGCAAATAGAGATGCATTTGAACTAGTTGAACTAGTTGTGAAAAAGGTAAAATGAGAATAAAATAAAAATAATGAAGGCAAAAGAAGATAATTTCCCCTATTATGGAGGTAATACATTCCTCCACCCTCCCCTAAGATAAATATTTACCCCAAAAATTGAGAGCTCCCTTCATTTTTCATTACTTTGAAACAATTTTTCCACCTCTACAACAATCAAATTTGACTAATTTCTCATTTATCAACTTCATTTTCTTAGTTTGACTTTTTTTACTCCCTTAAATATTTACACCTAATACAAGCATGCCCTAACTATTGTGCTCCCCTCCAAAATACAAAAACATCATATTTCTTCCCATTGTCCCACTAAAAAAGAATTTCATTGTTTTTTTTTCAAATAAAAAGTTCCTATCAGAAAAATCAAATATACACCAAGGCATGAAAACTCAGTCTCCCTCATGTTTTGAAGGGAATTTACCCGCCCAACACAATTCTTAAAAATTACATAATTTCATTTTCTCAATTTTGCCCCAAAAAATCAAAAATAAAACATTTTCTAATTTTCACCCTGAATGCCTAAAATTACAATTTCTTTTGAGCATCGGGTTTCTTGAAAAGTGTTTTAACTGCCACGGAAACAACACCTAGTTTTGTCAAGAACCATATGTTCCTTCAGCATTTGTTTTTTTAACACCAAAATGCCTAATGGAAAGGGAAAAAAAAAATATTTTGAATGAGAATTAAATGATGAGCCAATGAAAATACTACAATTAAAAAAATAATAAATTAATAAAAATAATAAAGAAAATCACACCGAATATTAGGTGGTTTACTATTATTGAAATAACAATGTCCACGAGCACTGAGAATTAAAGTTTCACTATAAACCAAAACATTAAAATATGAATATTAAGGAATTTAGAAATTAGAAAACTCTAGATAAATTGGTTGACATGAGTTACATGACTTAAATCTTAAAAAACTCTACAGTTGAATTAGACAATTAGCTTTTTGTTGTTTTTTGGTCCCTTTTTTTGACTATTTTGTTAATTAAACAGCTAAATATAGTGTTTGGTATTTGGCTTTCAAGTCAACTGAAAAGCTGATTTTAAGCTAAAATAAAAAATTACTCATGATAGTTTTTATTAGCTTTTGGCTTTTTGATATATTTTTTCTCTAATGAATACTTAACATCTAATAATTAATTTTTGCCAAACATTTCCATAATAACCACAACAGCTAACAGTTAGCTTACATAGTTGATTTTTAGCCAATACTTTTTACCGGTCTAACCAGTCAACAATTTCCGCCAACCATGGTTGTTAAAATCGCGATTCTAATCTACGATTTTACGATTCAAAAACAAGCGAGCGATTTGAATCGCAGGTAGAATCTTAAAGTTGTAGAATCTTACGATTCTAGTTAGAATAAAATTTTTAAGGGTAGAACCATAACACGATTCTACGATTCTACGATTTAACGATCTGATTCTACTAATATAGTATGAATTATTTTTAATTTATCTTATGTACCATATTTTACTAATCTCTTTCGCATATACACATAAATTTCAAATTTTTCAACATGAAAACTTTTAAAAAACAAATTTCTTAATCGGTATGAAGATTTAAACTAATTATTTAGAAGTTTTCGTTATATTCCTAAACATAAAGTCAAAGAAGCTTTAATTCATTGATTTAAAGTTTTGAATTGGATAATAATGATAAGAAGCTAGATATTTTTAAGTTTATTTGTAGAATCGTACGATTCTACGATTCGATTCTACCTGAAAACGATGACGTATTAGCGATCGAACGATGAGTTTCAACCACTAACACCACCAAGATCAAAATATGTGAAGTCTTGTGTTTACAAATTACGCAAGCTATAACTCGATGTTTGTAGGAATAAAAATGCAATAATAAAATGACACAAATGTTTAAGGAGGTTCACCCAAAATTGGCTACGTCCCCCGTGGTGTAGTATCTCTCTTATATTATCACAATTGAGAAATTACAATTAGAGAAGAGATGAGGCTAAGTGTTTAGGCTATGGGTTATTTTGTGGATTGTTTTGGTTTTGCTAAAGAGATCTTAATTTATAGTGCCATACATATTAAATAATACTCCCTCCGTTCTTTTTTGTTATTCCCATTTAGAATATTCCATTTTTGGAGAGAGAAATTTGATTAAGATTTTTGAGACATTTATAGATGATAAAATATATCCATATGAGATCTCCTTAGATTCGTCTTAATGTATACTTTTTTATCATATATTTTTTATAATTTTTTATATTGTGTATTTAGAGATATTTAGGCTCAAAAGTTGCTTTGAAAACTGTGCAAAAAGTAAATGGGAAGAACAAAAAAGAACGGAGGGAGTAATAATACTCTTAAAGCACTCATAATGTAAGAAATAAATTTCATGAAACAGCTCCAAGACCCACATGAAACGTCAGATTGCACTATCCAAAGTTTCTGACAGTTGCTGCCCCTATATGCTCGTTCGAGCATATTCGGAGCTCGTTCGAGCATGCACCAGTTCAAACCTTCTGACTTCTTCTGATTAGCTGGCTCGTTCAAGGCATTATAAAGTCAAGGCTTGCCTCGTTCGAGCATAGTACACAGCAGCTGATCTTTGGTCTTCATATTACTCCATAGTTTAAGTGACCCATTTAATTACAAGTAACTTAATACATTTACACCCCACTTAAACTCTACCATCAATCACACATTTACACACATTAAGACTTCAATCTTAACTCACCCATTTAACTTACTTCATAGGATACCATCCTAAGAGTCACACTTGATTTATTTTGGTGCACTCAAGTCACACCATTCATAACACTACCGATTCGATTCTACCTCACTAAACGATTCTAAATAGAATCACAATTTTAACAACTTTGCCGCCAACCATCATTTTTCATACATGGTCTATTTCGTATGACAAATTAACAAAAAATAAGCTTATTTCTTTTTAAAAAACTTTTACAAATATATATAAAGGTGATATTTTTTATGAGACCCTAGAGAGTTCGAGGACTTTGTTTGAACATATCTTCATAACTTGAGTGGTAACAAAAACAATCTAGAAACATTATTAATTCCAAAACTGAATTTATCAGCCACTTATTATTTGTTGTCTGCTAATGATAATTGATCTCTCCAAAATGATCAATAATGCGGAGTACCCAAAAGGAAATTAGTATAACCCATGATTATTATGAAAACTACTTAATAAGATTTTGTTCCAAGTAGGGGAACAAATTATGTGTTTCTCTAAATGACACGATGTGAAATTCTAATTACCGCAAACGCACGGTCTACGTGTAATAGTGGGTCAAAGCTGAAACAAGGAAGTAGCTTTGACAATTTTTGTGTTTCTCTAAATGACAGAAAATGTAAAAGAAAATAAATTATAATTGAGTTTTATATCTAATCTAGTTAAAACTTTAATGTAATTTAGTTTAAACTATTAAGATTAAGACCCTTTAATATTGATCTTAAACTCCCCTTATACTAATTAATTAAATTAATAAGAATTAAACTTAGGATTGCTATGAATCTAAGTTATTCATAATCTTAAACTCTCGCTATATTAATAAGGTTCACAAAGAACATTTAATTTATAACTAGTTGAACCTGTTTTAATTATAGGTGATATTTTATATATAATTTCACAATATAATGAAATTAAATTCTCTGCTTTACGAATTAATATGACAAAATATTTTAAATACTTAACCTAATTTATCTATAAAATATCATATAATCAATACTAACCTAATAAATTAATTCATTGGGCAATGTTTTAACAAGTATAATTTGTCATTTTTTATATTTTTAATAGTATTTATGTTCTCTGAATCATATTAGGAGTAGAACAAATTTATTCGATCAAACTATCATAACAAAAGAATGAAGTATTATTTAAGCTTTATTTGATCAACCTCCTAGTTTATAAAATCTAAATCTAAATTAGCCTAATAATTGAGGATTTTTTTTGCTCTTATGACATGATTTTTTTTTTTTGTCATATATAACAAATCATACAAAATTGTTGTTTTGGCTAATGAGAATTGCTACATAAAATAAAATGAAAGCAAGGATGGAATTTACAAAAACACTAAATCAAAATAAACTTTTAAACAATTAAAATGGATACTTAATATTTGAGTGAGTTATTTAGTCCAATTTATATTAATATTACTTCCTCCAATTTTATTTGCACCTAGACAACTTTTATGCAATCTAATGCATCTATCAAATTGTTCTTATCTAGAGCCATACACAACAAAAAAAAAAACCAAAAAAAAACTTAATATTACAAAACTATGCAACGAGATGAATAAAACAAGTTCTCACTTGATCATATTTTTTTCTCGTATAATAGCCAGAATATGTAAAATAGTAGTACTTCACAATGATGAACAATATAATTGGATTTTGAATGCAACTCATGCAAGTAATAAAAATCGGAGAAAGTGGTAAGGCAGTGAAACAATCTTAAATGAGAATATGTGATTTTCAAAAGCGTACAACACTTTTAAATAGGAATATCATACTTTATTGGATAACTTGGGACAGGACAATATCAAGAATTAACGTCTGAAAGTGACCCATCAAAAAACCAGATTCAATCAGTCAAAATATAAACCAATTTAAGTAGGATGACAATATGGCCATGTACCATCATCCGACTCTATTGGTTCGGTGGTTCCCACACTTTGGAAAACTTCAATCATACATTGTTCTAGAGAACACCACACCATTTGAGACATGCCCAAATGGGAAAGAAATAGCATGAAAAACCCAAGTCCCCACATTTCATTACTAGGGTTTACCATTATGTTGAACTTAACCCATACAAAATTCTGCTTCAATCTAAAGTAATTTAACTCCGGCTTCTTTCATAGAATCAATCACGGCTTTGATCTTACCGTGATACTTCTGTTCTCGCTTCAAGATGACAGCCACGGCAGGAATGTCCTTAATCAGCAAGCGCTCGCCAAGAATTTTTCCAATTTTTGCCGCAGCTGCAACATCCCGAGTGATGGCCATAGTTGATCTCAATGCCTTTTCCTGTGAGCTTGCAGAAGCAGCAACAGTTGCTGTTGGAGAGTGGATAACTTGAGCATGAACATATTTGTTTGTGAAGTGCATTTTTAACACGTAAGGCTTCAGAAACTCGGTGATTCTTGGAGGTCTTACTGGTGGCAGGATAACCATCTTGTCCTGCAAGGATATTTTCTAGCTGTTATCAATATCATAATATTGCTCAAAGTATTCTAGGGATTGAAAACAGGACAGAAAAAGGAGATGATGTTCCATGAATATAGTACTTTCTCCCAACGCGAAATTCATGCATTTAGAACACGGAGTAATTGACATACAAAATGCAGAACTCTCGATCATTATGTGTCACCCATAAGACTAAACCTGATGTTGGAAGTTAGGAGTTAGGACCAATCAAAGAGTATTAATTCCAGCCCTTATACCCAGCTGAAGTAGGCATAGTTTTATCTGGTATCTAATCTAAAATCATAATATACAAGGATATCTGATATCCAGATATTACAGTTTTTTACAACTTGTAACCGATCCAAAAATTCAGATATCACATTAAATTTCAAAAATGAAAATACTAATTAATCTTATTTGCTGTGCGGATTCTAAAGACATTACCATCGAAGCGCTCCAATTTTAAAATGGAATTCACAACTACATTGAATCTGAACACTCTAGAGAAGCCATTACAAATTTTAAGTTATAATCATTCATATACGTAAAGTATAGGTAAAACAACTGTCAAGTGAGCCAAAATCAACAAACTTTCATCACAAAAAATTATGAACTCAGACACAAGTATATTGCAGGCTTCAATTATATACAAGAATCCACATTCACCACTTGTTTGGATAACACTGGCAGAAGGAAATCAACTAATGAAGGGGAAAAAAAGGGAAGAGGTGTGGAAAACAAAGGGTTTCCAAATCCCTTTCATATTGGAGGGATTCGTTTCTTGCAAAATATAGAAGAGTTCATTCTTTAATTCCCTCCCTTCCCATATTGTTGTTCACAACACAACAACATTCCGTTATTTCAATGCCATTAAGTGACTTCCACCTAAAAAGGGATTTGGAAGGACCGGAGCAGTGGCAGATCAGATAAAAAAAATCAAGTTTGTCAATATTTTAAATAAAATAAAATAAAACTTACATTTAACAATGTTTTATTGATGGTTGAAATAACAAGTGCCCTAGGGTCAAAAGTTTCAAACTTTATCCCTAACAATCACCCAAGACCTTTAATAGGGATGTTCTATGCAAACAAACAAACAAACACTTCAATAACTAGCAATGAAGAACAATAAGAAAGAAAACAATAAATAAAGACACAAGATTTACTAAGTTGTCCCCAATGTAGGCTACGCCCTCGGTGGTGGTTAGCTTGCTTGTATTATGTGAAGAATCAAAGGAGTTCTCAAGAACTCTTACAATAGAGTATTATACTTGGAGAAGAAGAAAAGAGAGAATGAGAGGGTTTGTGTTTGGCTAGGGTTTCGAATACTTAGCTTGTAGAGGAATACATTCACTATTTATATAGGTGAAGATGTGGGAGTGAATGGGGAAGGGCCCACTTCTAATAATATGCCGCAACAGCTTATCGCAAAAGGGAGACAGCAGGTTGCTGCTCTTTGCTCGACCCAGTCGAGCAAGAAGGGTCCTGGTGGAGCGGAGCACTCCATGGTCAAGCAACAGGTCCAGAAACATTCTGGATTGGTCAAGCCACTTTGTAGGCTGGTCGAGCAGCTGTTCATACCACTCTATACACCATCTACCATCATCAATCACACACATATACCATCTACCATCATCATACACACATTATCAACCTCCATTGCTGCACTCAAAGTCGCACCAACTCAACAACGGTCATTGTCCACACTCCACTTTCCATACTAAGTTTTTATATTTGAAAACAGCACATAATGTAATCATTTGACAAATTTTGAAACTAACCATTTTCAAAACAAAAAATTGAAGGAATTTAAACAAAATGAAGACATTCAATTAAAACTATTATACTGCAATTAGCCAATTACTCAACACAATTACACAAATAAACAATCATCTACCAACATAACAAATTGGAAGAGATTTTAACAAACTGAAAATGCCTGATTACAAATATTATAACGCAATTACCCAAATCACGCAACACAAATAAATAATTATCTATCAATTGTCAACATAATAAACTGGAACTTGGAAGAAATTTTAACAAAATGAAAAAACCTAATTAAACCTATTATATTGCAATTAGCCAAATTACCAAACACAAATTCAACCTATCAATCAACATAACAAATTGCAAGAAGTTTAAACAAATTCAATCTAAAAAATTAATACAACAACTAAACAAGCATGTTCAATTAAAAAAAATGGTGAGAGGCGACTCCATAGTCCATACCAGTGACTAGAAAAAGGAGGCGTAGCCGCACTCAGCAGTAGGCGAAAATGGTGAGTGTCTGAATGTCACCGATCAGGAGGTCACCGCGCCAGGAACTCAGGCGAAATGTTAAATAGTGAGTTAGGGAAGAGGAAGGGACGATGGTAAAGAGCCTACGTTAGGTCAAGGAGGTGAATTCTATGAAATGTTGAATGATACTTCCGTAGTTCTGATTTACTTCTTGTTATCGTTGCAAGGGCACAAATATTAAGCAGTTACTATGTAATAATGACTTATAGGTGAAAAATTGCTTTTTTAGAATTTTTTAATATTATTTGTTGAAAAATGAAAAAGAAAAATAGGAGTAATTAGATGTAGAGTACGATAAAAATAGGAGTAGGTATAACTTTAAATGATTAATTTTTTACTAAAAAGGAAATATAACAAGTAATATGAAATTTCCCAAAATGGAAAATGTAGCAAATATTATGGAATGGAGGAAGTATGAGTTTATCGCTGATTTTTGTTAAAACAATCTTACAACTGGACCCACGTCCCACTAGCATTTACTTCCTCCGTTCCATTTTAGTTGCACCATTGGGTTTTGGCACAACATTTAAGGGCTGTCAAATCAGTATGGTAAAAGTAGAGATGATGTATGATTGATGGTGATATGTGGGGTAGAAATAAAAAAAATATTATAAGTAGATAGTGGTTGTGAGTTGTGGTATGATTGATGGTGATATGTTGTAGGAATAAAGTGTGGATAAAATAGATAGATTATTTTTGCCAAAAATAATAATGTTGCAAGTAATATAAAACTTTCAAAAACGGTAAGTATTGCAAGTAAAATAGAACGGAGGAATTACTTTCCAGTTTCCACAAAACAAAAGAAAAAAAAAATGTTGAATTGTACCTGGGTTGTTTTGGTTAACATAATCAATGATCCACCAACTCATTTAACTTTCTTGTTCTATACAACTAGCTTTTGATAAGATTTAAAAATACAATTCTAAGATCTAAAAGGTATTCCAAAATTTTTGATATCAACTTTATGTTTGTGTCATCCTATTTTAAAATTAAAATGAGAATTTATAAAAAAACAAATATTGCTAGATAAAGGGGACTAATTCTTTATTAAGAGCGTCTCATCGTGAGACTTAATATGGGTTGTTCCAATATTAAGTAATCGAAAAAAAAAAGAACTTTTAATTCACAAAAACTTGTGTAAGACCGTCCTATTCTAAAACCACAACTGGGCCGGCCCATTGCCGGCGCATGTGTTACACGCGCCTTCCAGAATTCCTTTTTTTTTTTTGTTTTTTTTTGTTTTATTTTTTTTGGACAATTTTTAATTTGGACCTTAAAATATCAATTTTGACTTTAAAAGTATCAATTTCATAGTAAAGTAATACTAAAACATATCAGTTAAAGTAAAATTCAATTTGAACCTATATGTGATCAATTGTGGCGTTAAACTGATCAATTTCTACCTAAATTGAAATTGATATCTTTAAGGACAAAATTGATACCTTTAAGAGTAAAATTGAAAAAAGAGAAAAAGCGCAATAAGCTGAAATATTGGGCCATCTTATTCTAAGAGAGTCTCTCCCAAGACCGTCTATTTTTCATTTACTTGATTTTTGTAAAATTAATATTAATTCCATTGTTTGTATGATCTATTTCATGATGAGACAGTCCTAAAGAATCTAGAATTACTACACTCTTACCCGAACCGGCCCAATCAGGCCGGATCCAGGAGCTGACGGCTTTGACAATTGACGAATTGACCAGAAGAATAAAATCTGATGTTCCGCCGCGGATTTGAATAAGGAGGTATTCGTAATTCAGGCTTCAGGTAGTTTCAAACTTGTCAACTTCCTCTTTCCTCTCCACCGCCTTTCGTTTTTCTTCTATTTATTCTTCCCAAAAACATCCCACCGTTTTTCCATTTTTATTCCATTTTTTCTCTCCTCGTTCCTTTCGCAATCTAAATTTTTATCATCTTGCTAATCCTTAAAAATGGCCGAATCTAAAACCACCATGGAATCTATTAGACACTGGGTTGTAGAACACAAGCTTCGTACTGTTGGTAATTTTCCCCTAATTTTTTTCGTTTACCTAAATTTTATTAGAGATTGGAGAATTGAGTTAATTTTGTTGATTGATGTATGAATCTGTTTCAGGATGTTTATGGTTGAGCGGGATTGCTGGATCTGTCGCTTATAATTGGTCTCGTCCTCAAATGAAAACCAGCGTCAGGCTCATCCACGCTAGGTTAATTTTTTTTTATTTTTAAATTTTGATTTTAATCTTTTTAATATCTCCAATTCTGGGCGTTTTAGTTTATATGATCATTGTTGCTTGTCAAGAAAGTGTATTCATTTGTTATTATATTTGCCTTTATTTTTTAAAAGGGGAAATCACGGAGTTTGTGGCTTTTGGTAAATTGTTTTGTTGAAATTGGGGCTTTTTGTTCAAGGAATTAGGTTTTTGTAACCTTGTGGTTTTAATATGTCTCAATCTGAATCACAGCATTCATTTATATCATTACGCTTTGCATATTAGGCATTTGGAAAATTGTTACTTCTTGATTTTTGAGCCTTAATCCTGGAACGATAGAGTCAATTAAATGACTCTTGATCAAGATATAAGAAGTTTTATTGGCCTACCTGTAGCACTCGTGGCCAAGAGTGAATGTCATGAAGTCTTAAGCTTGTGTCACAGATTGACCGTAACCTTCCTTTATTGTGGTTTAGTATGGGATTGAATGCTAACATAAATAACTCCAGTGGTGGAGCTAATAAAAATGTAACCAAGTTGGGAATTATGTGAAGGGAATATCCATCCGGTTCCTTGTTTTGTCATAGGAAGTACTGTATAAAACAGGAAATGGAGACTGAACTTGTGATGGTTTTGTTCGCATTGTTGAGAGAGAGAGAGAGAGAGAGAGTTACGTTTATGCCAGATGTGGGTATTTTATCATAGGATTGAGTCACCTCTACTCTTACTTTACTTAGAATCGGCGTAACTAGCAATTGAATGTATATGTGGTTTAAGGCTGTAGCGTACATCAAAAACACATGGGATTGGCTTTGACCATGGGCCGCTAAGTTTCAATTACCCCCTCTGCCATTTTGATTTCCTATCTATACATTGTAGTGGGAGGTTTTTGTTATATAGGAGGCAAAGTTTAAGGGTCATTTGGTAGATTAAGCTTTTAGTTCTGACACAATTAATGAAGTTGTGAGAGTTCGTGGTAGTTATTGCTGATTAGGAACTTGCACATTTGTCAAACTGTCTTGTTGGCTGTGCATACATAGCCTAAAAGGTGAACAGTCAGTGATCAGGTGTTAAACTTGATACTTGCAGAACATTTGCTGTGTGATGCTAATTTGCATTGCCTTTATCGACCAGTCAAGTCATGGATAACCATTAGAAACGCCATTGGTGGTGGTGCGTCTAGGATGGGAGGGATGATGCCTAAAAAGTTTCTTGCATATAACAGCTCGAAGGAGTGATTTTATACAAGGGAGATAATGGTGTTCTATTATATTGATGTTGAATATAGAGAAGATATCTGCTGCGGTTATGGAGTATAAATAATACCAATGTTGTTGAAAAATAGTGGAGGGGGAATGTTTGCATATGCTTGTATTCATTTAATTCTCTTAAACCTGATGTATAATATTTCACATGCTAATGTCATTCCATTCTAGCTTCGAGGTAACTATTTTATAGCTCTGTTGTTCGTATGCTGACTCTGTTTGTGATTCTATTGCAGGTTACACGCTCAGGCTCTTACACTGGCTGCCTTAGCTGGAGCTGCTGTAGTTGAATACTATGATCACAAAAGCTCGCAAACTAAGGAAGATCCTTATGCAAAGTTTGTTCCTTTAGATAGCTCGCACAAAAACTAAGTCTAGTCGATCATATACTGCAATCATGAACAAGTTAAAAAATGTTCTTTCAAAACATGCATTTGGGGCACTGATTGTTTGCCCTTTGTGTAGTTATTAGGATGCTGTTGCTATTATTTTATTTCATTTTCAAAATTTAACTCTTGCAGAGTATATACAATTGGAAGTTGATAGTCTGGCTCTGTAATATGCTACATTTCTACTGATAATAATGAGCTAATTTTGGTGAAAGATTGCAAGTATTTTGCGTATACAGGAATATTGTTATTTGATGTTATTTACGTGATGCTACTGTTCTGTATTCTTCGTTTCGACAACCCATGACTAGTATTTCTCATCAACCTTTTTTAAGTAGTAAGGATTTGCACGATGTTAATGTTCTATATTCCCAGTTATTTGATCTAAACCATCTGATTAATGCTCTGTCTTTACTCATTTATCTGGAATATTTGAGCTTTTACTTTTGTTCGATTAAAGTCCAGTGCTTGTGATTGGCCCTTAAAAAGCGAATGGTGAATTGTGTTGCAGTGAAGGGTTGAAATATATTCTTCCGTCACTTTGAAATATAGCAGAAGTTAAGTATGGGTTTGGAGGAAGAAAATGGAGGCAAAAAAGAGAGAGATTTGGAACAAGAAAGATTTTTCTCCTTTTTCTTTTCCTTCCTTTCAAACAAACAAGAGTTACTTTCCTTTTATTTTTCGTACCTTTCTGTTTAACCCTCTTATCCTTTTCCTTACCTTTCTTTTCTCTTCAAACTTATTCATAGTATAATAAAAAAACATTTTAAATTGATTAAAATTATTCAAAACAAAAATCATCTTATTTATATAGGACATAAAATCCAAAAGTGCTCTGTATTGTAAAAGTCAAATGTTACAAGTATTAGAATACATGAGAATAATCGGTTTGTAACTTGATGTCGATTGGCGAGTTAGCTTCATGGCAATCCATCTAGAAGATGACAATTACAGAACCCACTTCCTTCCACAGATTGCACCTTTGGTTCATCCGTCCAAACTTGAACACCTTCAAGTTGAAGATCACAACATCCAGAAAAAGGCAAAGCTTAGCTATATTCTATTGCATTTTTATCATGTGATCTCAACTGTTAAAAGCAGGTTTCCTGTGCATCAGATTTTTACAATTTTTGACCACCATTTATTCCTTTTAAAGAATCATTCACTTATTTTTAATTAATTCTAGTACTAAATAACAGCTGCAGTTACCCAATTACTCAGAATCTTACATTATTGGTTCATTAACACTATAAATAGAATGGAGCAATAAAAATTAGGAAAATTACCGTGAATAATACAATCTTTTAATAATTTTTCCCTACAATAATATGAACTTTTGATTAACCATGAATAATACCAACTTTGGGGGGGTTTTTTGCTAAAATAATACCAACTTTAGTTTATTAACTAATTTGCAACATTTTTTTGTCATATAATCACCTATAGCTTAAATTTTTTAACATATTAGGTATATGAAAACATCCCCATAAGTTGGTATATTATTTATGGTTAATCAAAAGTTGATATTATTGTAAGGAAATAAACAAAAGGTTGTATCATTCCTGGTAATTTTTCCTAAAAACTATAAATACCAGAACTTGGTTCAACATTGTGATTGATAGATATCATTTTATCTTTGTATAATATGGTTTTGATCTTCATCAAATACAGACGTAGTGTAAAAAAAGGCCGCTTCGCATCGTGTTGGCCGTGATGTAAAAGTTTTCAAAACAACGAACTTATATTCCCCGCATTATAAAGGTGTAAAACTGTGTTTTTGGCCGTATTAAGGAATATCTTAAGGTTTCGACATATATCAAAAAAAAAAAAGTGTTGCAAAACTGCATCATACCCAGAAGTATAAATCTCGTGGGAATAATTACAGCCCCTTTTTTAAATCAACAGTGATCTTTGCAGCATCTCTGTTATTCTCTTCTCAAATTTAAACCTTTACAATTTGTAAAACCACTTCTTTTTATGTCTCTTTTCTATAGTATTCTGAAGCATCAAGCAAATGGAAAATCCCAAACTATTTCATAAAACAATGCTTATCTTATATCTATGCTTGATTTTCCTTTGGTGTAAATGTAATGCTGTAGCAAATCCAGGAATGGGAAACATAAGTTCTATATTTCAGCTGGGTGATTCCCTTTCTGATACCGGAAACTTAATCATTGAGAGTCCCAATGGATTGGGTTTAGTCTTTTCTCGACTTCCATATGGTGTTTCCTTCTTTAACCACCCTACTGGTAGATCCTCTAATGGACTTCTCATGATCGATTATTTCGGTAACTACTATCTTTCGTTTTTTGTTAGGGTATATAACATATTCAAGGTCTTTAACCATCAATTTAAGTTTCTGGTTGAGTTGGTTTCTTGATTTGGTATCAGAGCAACGTGACATGAAGTTACGGGTCTGTATCTCAAATTCTCAACCACCCTTCATATTGAACATTGTGTGAGGGTTGAGTTAGAGACTTTGAGTATATAACATATTCCGAGGTCTCAACTATCAGCTTAAGCTTTTAGTTGAGTTGGTATCTTGACATTTTTAGTTATTTACACTTGAATTCTAAGCATTACTCATTAATCAATCTTCTTCTAACAATTTTTTCAAAAATGTAAAGAAAATTATAGTCAAGTGAGATCTTATATTAACGAATTTATGAACAGCTAGGGCATTAAATGTACCGCGATTAAATCCGTACTTAAACAAAGAAGCAATGTTCACACATGGAGCGAACTTTGCTGTCGCTGGTGCCACAGCATTGCCTGCAGAGTCTCTTGCGGATAGAAACATTGTAAACCATGTGACAAATAGTTCTCTCAGTGTACAACTTGATTGGATGTGGTCACATTTTAACTCCATTTGCTATGATGATCAAGGTATGTTTAATCATTTGAGTTCTCAAGTCATTGAAAATGATCTTTTACTCATCAATAATGATTTTTGCAGCATAAATCGAGTTTTTGGCTAATTTTGTAGTGTTATTCGTTAAATTGGGCTGCACTTGTTGTCAATGTCAGCCTGTAATCGGAAAAAACATGAGATGCATAAACTTTTAAGTAAAACAAATATTTTACCAAATCATGTGATAAAGAAAGGAAGAGATTCAATGAGTTATAAAGTGTGTATATCAACTTAAATTCATCGGTGTGAGACAAATCATTCTCATATGTTTTGAGGGTAGGCGTGGGTTAGATGAAAATTAAGTTTTTTTTCAGTTGGAGCAAACACCACTTTCTCCATGTAAGGTGTTGATTTCGATTCTCACCTAATCACTTTTCTTTCCTGAGCCTACTCTATAATATAAAATACATATGAAAAAAATAAATTTATTTTGATTTATCTTGTTTTCGAACATTTCCCCTCAAGTTGGGTTATTAGTTCTTAAACGACTCAACTTGCATAGCGCATCTTCAAATGTTTAACATTATTGGCATAAGACTTGTTGATTTTATCGATTAAACTCTTCAAAAACTCGACTTAAATACTTAAGCATGCCGTATTCTGCTAAAATTCGCTCACATGTGCTGAGACAGACTGTGCAGAAAAACTCCAGCATTCTCTCATTATCGTTGGGGAAATTGGAAGCAATGACTATTTCTATGCATTTTCACAAGGGAAAAAGATGAAGGAGGTCTTTAGCATGGTATTTGATGTTGTTCAAGCTATAATTGAAGGTGTCATGGTATGTTATTCTCTCTACACTAAAATTAAATATCACTTTTTATCGAGAATCATAGATTAACTTAGTGATTGAAAACTTTTCTTTTTTTCCCTTTCACTCTACCTTAACCCAAATAAAAAAATTCAATTTTTCTTGACAGTCATAGATTGACATAGTGATTGAAAGGTTTTCTTTTCATTCTTATGACATGAGTTTGTTTCTGACCCCTATATGAATGATTAATTGATTGATTCCCTATTGCAGACAACTAAGGCTGTAACCTACCATACCCCTAAATTAAAAGAAAAAAATCTCATTTTTTATTTGTAAATCACAGCTAATCTAAGACAATGATAAATGTTAGAGTATATAACATATTCTGGGGCCTCAACCATCAGCTTAAGCTTTTGGTTGAGTTGGTCCTTAACATGGTATCAGAGCCTGGTTTGTTGTTGGGCCTTTATACTGGGCATTTAATCTTACCACTGGTTAAGGGGCCTTTAATTGGATGTTCATTCCCAATAGGTTTGTAACCCTTCTGGTGGGCTAAAATTCTAAGGACACTCACATGTGAGGGAGAGTGTTGAAGTGCCCATTGTTACCCACATGTGAGTTGTCCCACATCGGAGAAAGAGAAGAGTATGCATCACTTTATATACTCAAGGAGTAACTCCTACTATTACCAATTGGTTTTAGTAGTGAACCTTCTTTGGGTTTATGAGTGGTCTACTTCTTCTCCTCATTGTTTGGGTTGCCCAGGCCCATTTTCTAAATTCTATCATGGCCGAACACTTTTCTTATTTCTCTTTCACTATGCTCTAACCCGAATAAAAACTACTTCTTCCGTTCCGAAATACTCGCTACATTTCGATTTTGTGCACTATTCATCGTTCAAGCTTATTTTACATATTGCGATTAATGTGTAAGTAAAAATATAGTCAAGTGGGATCTTGTTTGAATCGTCTAATCGCATTCTTTCATAATATTAAATTTTTATAATTTTTAGATAAGTGTAGTTTAAGATATTAATGATCAAAATTGTGCATTGGATTGCGTAAAAAAAATAAAATGTAGCAAGTATTATGAAACGGAGGAAGTATGAATTTTTATTGATAATCATGGATTGACGTAGTGATGATTATGTAATTATTGACTTCCTTTTCATTTTTATGACATGAAATCGTTTCTAACCCTACAAACCTTAATGATTCATCGATTAATTCCCATTTCCGCACCAATAACCTATAGGGAATTTTCCAACCATACCCCTAAAATTTTTTTAAAAAAAAACTCAGTTTTTATTTGTAAATTTCAATTGATCTAATTTTGTTCATTCATTTTTGTTTATAATGTGAAGAGGACTATCCAAATTGGAGCAAGCAAGATAATTGTGCCAGGAATATTTCCTCTAGGATATTTCCCAGCTTATACCAGAGCATTCCGAGCAAACAACTCTGCAAATTACAGAGAACACATTTTATTAAATAAAATGTCAGTGTTACACAATCACGAGTTACAAAAGAGGCTCCAATTGCTAAATCAAGATTATAGGAATATTACCATTCAATATGTTGATTATTACAATGCTTTTATGCGGCTTGTTCATAATGCTACTCATTTTGGTGCGTCTTCTCTTTTTATGCTTCACACTTTTTTGGTCTTGTTGGTCGAAGTTGTTAGCTAGAACTGTTGGTCGAAGTTTGTTAGAGACTAAGAAAAATTAAATATTTTAAATGATAGATATTGTATTATTTTGTTGAATAATAAAGATAATTGAGGAAAGTATGGTTTATAAACATTTTTAATATCAAAATAATGTTTGTGGAAAAAAGATATAGGATCACAACTGTAAAAAAACAAAAATTAAATAAAGTTAGTGGAAAATATGTAGTGATTATAAACAATATAAAAATGACAAAATGAAATATTAATTGAACATATGTAAGGACTATAATATTAATAAAAGATTAAAATAGGATGTACTAGGTTAATTATGACAAAAAATTATGATATAAAAAGATAATTCTTTAAGGGAATAATAGGTAAAATGACCTATAAATAACAAATGGGAACATCATTTGGTAACAAAGAGAGTAGTTGACCCCCCTGTTTGAACCGAAAATTTGATAAAAATTAGTTGTTGGTTGTTTATTTATTCAAATGCTCTCTAGAGAGACAGTTTTTTGTAAAGACGACTCTCAAAAGTCCAACCCAAATCTATATTTAGAGTTTTAACAATATATATTTAGAAATAGACTGGATTTTTGAGAGCCGTCTTTACAAAAGACGGTCTCAAGTAAAAATTTGTGTTATTAAAAAAGTGGATCAAACACTATAGGGCCAATAAAAAGGTATTGATTAGAGTATTTTAATTTTAACTTTTTTTTGAAATTTTAATTTTAACTTAAAAATAACATTAAAGTCATTTATCAAATAGTTTTTTCGTAATTTGATTAATAAAAAAAGAAAAGCCGAAACCAACAATGTGGCTTTCGTCTTGAAGGGGTTTGAAACATTAGATTTGATGTACGTAATTTTATCTTAATGGTTTGTGATTTGTCTACTGATATTTAATTTGTTAGGGTTCAATGGCACATCTGATGTACGGAAAGCATGTTGTGGAATTGGTGGGAGATTAAGCTTTAATTTGAGTAGAATGTGTGGAGCTCGAGGAGTTCCGGTTTGTGCAAACCCAGATAAATATGTCATCTGGGATGGAATTAATCTCACTCAACGAGCATATAGGATTTTGGCGCGATGGCTCTTCCGAAGTACAATCTCTTATTTAGTTAATAAGTAACTAGAATAGAAGTTCGTATAATGTATGAAGTTTTTCTGTATGAAATTACATTTAAATGTAAAATTAAAATGATGTTGTTGCATATTATCGTTATTGAATTATAGTGATTTAAAAATAGAATAATTTGTGAATTACAACCTTAAAGTTAACACTTTTGTGAATTACAACCTCAATGTTTATTTTTTGCGAATTACAGCCACCAAAGTATCAAACTTTGCAGGTCAAGCCAAAACACAGAATTCCGGTGGTCGAAATTTTCGGAGTGGTTAGAAATATGTGTTTTTGGCCTGAACTTGTAAATTTTGATACTTTGGTGGCTGTAATTCGCAAAAGTGTTAAACTTTCAAGCTGTAATTCACAAGTTATTCTTAAAAATATTAAAAATAAAATGTTGATTTACATTCACACATTAATTTAAGCCCTATTAGAGCTGGACTTTAATAAGCGTCCTAAAGGGGTGAGGAACTGAATGGGAATGTGTCCTTAAATGCCTCTCGAGAGGAAAAAAAAAGAAAAACGAGCTTTAGACGAATATAATTTGGAAAATAAGCTTCTAGAAAAGTCGTTGTCACAAATTGCGACTTTAAACCCACATCACTAACAAAGGTCGATTTTTAGGCTCACAGGGTCAATCGTAGTCATGAACAAGTACTTGGACTCGCTAGATGCTCAAGACATGCTTGCAAATACATTCACACATTAATTTAAGCCCTATTAGAGTTGTTCATACGCATTATAATCCATTGAAAAATGTTGTTTGCATGACCAAATTAGTTCCTCCATAATTTATGCTTCATCTAATTCATATGCTTGCACAAACAAACATAATCCTAGCTCATACTATAAATTATTAACATACCAAACACTTCTAATTACACTATCCAAAATTAATCCATACAAAAATGGATGCACTTCTACAATTGGATCACAATAATTTCTCATGGATCATAGATTTAATCCTAAATTCATCACCCCACATCAAATTCATCCTTACAATTACCCTTATCATTTCCCTTATCTCCCTTACACGAAAACGAACTCACATATACCTCATCGATTTCTCGTGCTTCCAACCACCCGCCTTCCATCGAATTTCCATAGGCGCATTCATAGAACACTCGTTCCTACGAGGGGAACACACGAAAACATCCGACACACACGAGTTCGAAAAGAAAGTAACACTAAGATCAGGAATGGGAAATGAGACATATGCCCCTGTTGGAATGGATTTCATTCCTTCTGAGGGGTGTTTAAAACGCGCTACGGATGAAGGGCAACTTGTTTTATTCACAATTGTTGAAAATCTCTTAACAAAACATAAGATTAATCCCAAAAATATTGATATTTTAGTGACTAATTGTGGGATTAATTGTCCAATTCCTTCAGTAGCTTCTGTTGTAATTAATAAATTTGGGCTTAGGAGTAATGTGAGAAGTTATCATTTATCAGGAATGGGGTGTAGTGCTGGGATTTTAGCAATTAGTTTGGCTAAAGATTTGCTTAATGTTCATAAAAATTGTTTAGCATTAGTGCTTAGTAGTGAGATAATTTGTTCAAATGTTTATCATGGGAAACAAAAGTCTATGCTTCTTGCTAATTGTTTGTTTAGAATGGGTGGTGCTGGTGTTTTGCTATCTAATAGGAAAGTTGATAGAAATGTGGCTAAGTATGAGCTTCAACATATTGTTCGAACCCATCTTGGTGCCCAAGATGATGCTTATGGGTATGTATTATTCTCTTTTTACATTATACTCCCTCTGAATCTTTTTAGTTGTCCAATTTTCTTATTTGATAAATATTAATTCATATCAATTGTCCAATTTCCTTTTTTGTCTATTTTTTTTTACCTGAATACCCCCACTTTTACTACTCCCAATACTTAACTAACACCTTTACAATTAATTTAATCAATTAAAATACTCAACTAGCACCTCTTTAATGCACCTCACATCACCCTTAATAACCGTGAAAACCCAAATGGGACATCTAAAATGATTCGGAGAGGGTAGAATTTATGTAGGGGTATCACTAGGGATGGACATGAGTCTTATTGAAACTTCACGTATAGACCTAATCCGACCCTGATTTAGGGGTCTAGATCCACCTATTTCTAGACTCTTAGGGTCAAGATCGGATCTGGATCCATGATTTTGGGGCCCGGGTTTGAGTTCGGATGCTCGCTTTTAAGACCTAGATTTGACCCAAATTGTTCGTGTTTATGATCTTAGGGTTCAAATTTGGGTTCATGATCTTAGGGCCCGGATTTGAATCCGTGATCTTGGGTCCGTGTCACATGTTAGACGTATGAGCAAAGTGAGAAATTGTTAAGATTCTGAATTTGAAGGAAATTAGCTTTATATTTATTTATGTTGTTATGATATTAATGGTGTCCTTGATAAAAATGAAAATATTATTAATGAAGTATTTTAAAGTTTAAAATTCAACTCTTTTGAAAAAATTTCAAAAAATTTAACTCTTTTTAATTAAAATTTAAACAAGTTAATGAAAAATATAAGATTGTGTCAAGGAAACAACTTAACCAATAACTTAAGTTAATGGTTGTAGGCATGTAACCTCAAGATATGGTGTATAATACTCTATCTCAACCCTTGGACTATAACGCTAAAAGTGTGGATGCGGCTCACACCCTCTGCATACATCCCTCCACATATACATGGTATTAGATATTCCACTAGCTTGAAATTATGAGGATTGAATGAGATTCAAACTCATAACGATTTTCGTTATGTTGACTTCTGATGTCAGGTCAAGAAACGAACTCAATCAAAAACTTACATTGATATGCTAAAGCCCAAAATATGTAATATACTCTATAAAATTATAAATTTATTCTTTAGGTTAAAAGTGTGTATGTAGCTCGCCGCGTCCTCATATAACACTAGATATTCCACTAGCTTGAACTGAACTCATGAACTTTTGTATGTTACGTTGCTTTCTGGTATCATGTCAAGGAATCAACTTAATAAAAAACATAAGCTGATGCTAATATGTAATAATTTGCTACATTTACAGATGTGTGTACCAAAAAGCTGATGAGGAAGGCAATGAAGGGATAAGTCTCTCCAGGTCAATAGTTCATGTAGCAGGAAAAGCATTGGAAAGCAACCTAACAACCCTAGGACCTTTAGTATTACCTTACTCAGAACAAGTCCGATTTGGCATTCATTTCTTGAAGAACAAGTTAACTAAGATCAAATTAAGTCCCTATGTCCCAAAATTTAAGAAAGCATTTGATCATTTTTGTATCCATGCTGGAGGGAAAGCGGTGATCGAATCGATCAAAAAGAGTTTAAGTTTAAGTGATAGAGATGTAGAAGCATCTAAGATGACACTATATAGGTATGGTAACACTTCATCATCCTCAACTTGGTATTCTTTATGCTATCTTGAAGCTAAAGGGAGAGTTAAGAAGGGTGATAAGGTTTTTCAATTATGTTTCGGGAGTGGGTTTAAGTGTAATAGCGCTGTTTGGAAGTGTATTTCTAAGAATGTTAGTAAGGATGTTTCTAATGCATGGTCTGATAGGATAAATAGGTATCCTGTTGATGTGCCTGAAGTTATTGAACATTGAACATAAATGTAAGAGAAGATGCAGGGCCGACCCTAGATATATTGGGGCCCTAGACGAAATGGTGCATTGAGGCTCTTTTCCTTAGTAATTAATAATCTATATAGACTTTTTACAATTATTAATTTTGTTTTTTTGATATGGGGCCCTGGGCGACGGCCCCTCTTACCCATCCTTAGGACTGACCTGCTTGTGTGGAGTAGCTTTGTTATGTATAGATAGTGTTTTGTTGTAACAAATGTAAACACTATTAACATGAACACAAATGATGAACTTGATTAAAACAACTTCAAGCATTTCTATTAGGCTTGTTAAAAGCTAACTCAACCTGCTAACTTGATCTACGTCGAATTTAAGATACGTGTGTTTGGGTTGAGATTTATTGTCCAATTAAATGAATGAGTTGATCCGACCTGATCTGTTTATTTGTGTTAAGGTTAAAATTTTATACCTGAAATAAATTTGTATTAACTCATTTAATTTAGAGATTTGAGACTTGCATCAATAGGAAAATCAGCTTGGCACATCTCATTCACACATCTCATGCGATAGGAAAATTAGTTAATTGGTTGGTATTTAATGCTCCTATTGTTAAGGAACCAACTCAATCAAAAGCTTAAGCTTTTGGTTGAATTGGTATCTTGACATGGTATCATAAGCCAGTGTGACAAGAGGTCACAAGTTCGAATTTCAACCACCCCACATTTAAAAGTGGAATATTTAGCATCAAGTATGAGGTGGGCCTGTGTTACATCACTTCTAGCCCAAAGGGCTTTCGTATGAGGGGGCGTGTTAGAGTATATAACATATCTTCGAGCCTCAATCAACAACTTAAACTTTTGGTTGAATTGGTTCCTTGACACCCATTACTTCGAGTAAAACATATAATAATGTATGCTCTATATAAAGGATAAACTTATTGTTGGGTTCAAGAACTCTTATTCTTTTTAAAATCATCTATAAAGAATTCATTGGCTCAAATTTTATTGCTAGATGGAGCAAGTTTGCTTGGCATAGGCAATTAGTCCATAGAGGAAATTTATTGTATGACTAGTTATCATTGATAAGCTCAAAGCCAAAGAAAAGCTCATTTTTTGTGGTAATGTTTTCGTTGATACCTATTATATATGCATAGATTTTTGTGAGAGACGGTCTCTTTAAGAGACCAACTCTGATTGGATCGGCCCATAAATGAAAATACAAAGTTAGAGTAAGCATTAAACTTTAATGAACTGAGTTTTAAAGACGTCTCTCAAAAAGACGGTCTCTCAAGAGACTTGCTTTTATTTATGTGGCAGTGCATCTGAATATGTCCACAATCTATTCTTTCCGCTACAACCCTTGATCGTATTGCTACTAGGAAAAGGAAATGCTTTGCACTTAGAAGGAAGATTACAATTACAAAAAGTGTAGTCTTACCTATTATTTAATCTGTTTCAAATGGCTAATGAGGTCATATGGAATTCTAAAATGCCTCTGTTAATGACATGATGAAGACGAGGGTCGCCTCGTTCATTTTTGGGCCCCAGAGCAAAAGATAAAAATGGGCCCCTAAAAACTTAAGACATAACGCATAATATAATACATTTTTTGTTTTTTATTGTTAATATTTAATCTACTTTACAAAAAAACACTAAAAACTCATATTATTTAGCAAAAAAAATGTAAGTTATATATAAATTTAATTCAAATTAATATCACTTATATACATAAAAATAAGTTTTTTAGGCCCTAAAAAACACGGGGCCCTGGGCGATTGATTGCTTTGAACTTGCCATTCGACGGCCCTGATGAAGACAATAAAAAGTGAAAGTGCGTAACTTGACCATTCATGTCAAAGGTCTGTCTTGAATCGTCTTGATTTGAACACATATTTTATATATGATGTATAACTTTTATGTTTGTACTAGTATACAAACTCGTGTAATATACAAAGTTATTAGTATAAAACTATACATAAATACTCTCTCCATGCAATACAATTTGAAAAAAAAGAGAAAGTTATTGTTTTTTAAGCAATTAATTGTGAATTACAGCCCTAATGTTTATGTGTTTTGCGAATAAGAACATGAGATCTATCATTGATGAAGCTTTAGTTTAAAAAAAACCACACAATCGAGAATAAGAACATGAGGTCTATCATGACCAGTTGTGAGGATGGTGTATTCGAAAAAAATGAGAAGAAACCATAGAAAAAATCAAGGGAAAATATAAGAACATCATTCCTTCTAGGGGTGTTCATTACGGGGTACCCGGTTAGCCGGGTACCTTATCTAACAGCCCGTGTCCCGGCCCATTTTATATGGGTATCAGACGGGTCAAGACACCGGGTACCCGATTAATATTTTTGATTATTTTACAAATTTTATTATAATTTTTAATATTAAATTCTGGGCAAATTTAGGGTACCCGAATAAAAAATGTGATGATTACTCAAAGACCAAAAACCAGAAACATCATTCTCTTTTGCGGAAGGTTTTGGCATTGCCTTTCTTGAAAAGACAGTATTTTGATGAATAAACTGGAACAGAAACATTATGTAATGCATGTGAGGGAAAGAGAGATAGATGCTTCTTATGTTCCAAGTTTTTCAAGTTGTTAGTATTTTCAAAAAATTTTCAAAATTTGATATTTTTTTCTAACAACTGTTAACTAGGTCATTAACGGGTACCCAGATCAATTTAAAATCGGCCCATAACCCGACCGACGGGTCGGGTACCCAACCCGGAGTTTTCAACTTTTTTATTTTTGACCCGCCATTTATGAGGCGGGTCGGGTACTTTTGAACACCCCTAATTCCTTCCACCATTGATGCTTCATACCCAAGAATCTCACTCTCTCTTCATTGAAAGGGCAGTTAACGATGAAGATTCACATGCATACATTCTCAAGAATCCCACCTCAATTCCCACGCCTATTGTATTATGACAGCAGTTATTTTATTTTTATTTTTATTTTTTTTTTACTTTTCTAGGTTTGATAACTACTTATACAAATGGGATGGGCTGTTGAGGGAGCCGTATTTCCCATAAACGGTCGATCTCTCTGTAGACCTGTAAAATGTATGGATGAGATTAAAAGTAAGTGGTGGGCCATAGTCCAAAATAGAAAATGCTGCAAATTAAATGGAACGGAGGGAGTATAAATTTTAAATAGAGATGTAATTACATATTATCATTATAAAATTATAATATTTATTATAAAATTGATAGATGATTTAGAAGATATAGTGCCTTTAATGAAAAAAAGTTTTTAATATAATTATCAAATAAATTGCAAATATGAGTAATCTTCTAATGTTATCATAAATCAAAATGATTATTTGTCATTCCACTAGTAGAAAAAAGCACATTGACTGCGGTTTTTTTTGGGGTATAGGCTGCGGTTTTGCCTCGCAGCATTTGTTGTAGCAGCAAATGAGAAAAACTTATTGGCTGCAGTCCTAAAAACCGCAGCCTATATCCCATTTTTAGAAAAAAAAAAAAGTCATCAAAGGCTGCAGTTTTAGAAATGACCGCAGCCTTTGATGGCTTTTTTTTGTTTTTTTTTTCACTTTGTTTCATGCAATATTTGATCTAAAAAACCCAGAAAAAACGAAATTTCTTCTAGATCTTGTTTCATGCAATAGATGAGAAATTTCTTTACATATGAAAACTTTACAACAAAAAACGAAAGAAAGATAAAGATCTGAAAAAACTTTACAACGACATTTCTTCTACATCTAAAAAACTTAAATCTAAAAAACTTTACAACAAAAACCCAGAAAAAAACGAAAACTTTAGAACGAAATTTCTTCTACATCTTGTGGGTTGAACATTTCTTCTAGTTTTCTAGATCTGAAAAAACCCAGAAAAACTTATCCTACATCTTGTGGGTTAAACATTTCTTCTAGATCTGAAAAAAACCCAAAAAAATTTCTTCAAGGGAAGAAACCTAGAAAAACCCTAGAAAACACGAAATAAAGATAAAGATCTAAAAAACGAAAATGATAACTCGCTGAATGATCGAAATTAAACCAAGAAATGATCGAAAACTAAAAGACAAAGATAAAAATCACTAACCGTCTTTTTAGAATGAGAGATCTGGGTTGAACATTGGTCTTTGGTTTTTTGCTTTTGAAGGAAGAATGAAATTAGGAAGGAGACTTAGCGTTTTTTAGGAAGAATGAAATGAGAGATCTTGCTGAAATTAGGAAGAATGAAATGAAATGAGAGATCTGCGTTTTTTAGAACATTGGGCTGCGATTTTTGAAGCAAGAATGAAATTAGGAAGATATATGAAATAAGGCGCCGGGTTTTAAGAATGAAATTAGGGTTTTTTTTTTTTTTTTTTTGCTTTTTGGGCTGGGCTTCATATTTTAGTTTAGACTGAATTGCTGCGGACAATAAGTGAAACCGCAACCCATGACTTGATTCCACTTATTGGCTGCGGACTTATAAGCAAACCGCAGCCTATTCCAATTTTTTTTTTAAATTTTATATATTGGCTGCGTATACACTAAAACCGCAGCCAATAGCTTTTTTTCCACTAGTGTTCCTAAAACAAATTTTGATTATGATGTTTCTTTTGTTTTCTGATGAAATATTTTAGAATTTAAATTTTAATGAAGAAATTTTATTAATTAGGAAATGCTATAACATAATACACACCAGCATATCTTGGGTAAGACCGTCTTAGAATAAGATGCGGCGTAATATGGAGCATTGGAGTCTATCAGCTTTTTCCATTTCTCTAGGCTTTTTTCAATTTTACTCATAAAGGTATCAATTTGACCTTAAAGTTATAAATTTTAACATAAAGTAGTACTTAAATATATCAATTAGAGTAAAAATTTCTATTAATTTGAACCTATAAGTGATCAATTTTAACTTTAAAGTGATCAATTTCTACCTAATATAATTGACAATGATAAGTATGAATTGTATGTTGTTGTGTAATTCATTCATTTTATTTATAATTGATATAGTTAACATCATACCGGAAACAAGATAAGGTCATAATTAATGCATGTTTGGTAATAATTGACAGTAATAAGTAATGAATTGTATGTTGTCACGTAGTTCATTTATTTTGTTTATAATTAATATAGTTAACATCATAACAAAAACAAAGATAAAGGTCATAATAAATGCATGTTTTGTTATAATTGATATTGTTAAGTTTAATACTTGCAGTTACATTCTCTTAGAATATATAGGACAGTCTTATGCAAGTTTTTGTGAAAACACACACACAAATATATATATATATATATATATATATATATATATATATATATATATATATATATATATATATATATATATATATATATATATATATATATATATATATATATATATATATATATATATATATATATATATATATATATATATATATATATATATATATATATATATATATATATATATATATATATATATATATATATATATATATATATATATAAAAGATGTAGTGAGAGAAAGTTAGTGAGAGAGGCTCTGCTAGGGCTTTAGGTTATCCTTCCCCTGGCGGGCCTCACGATGGTTCCTGCTATTTTCTCGGTGGTTTATTTCCTTTAATGTTTTCCTCTTTCGTTGCGTTGCTGGGTTGTTTTCTTTTTCGCTTTTTGGGTTTCTTTTTCCTTCTGTCTTTTCGTCTCTTTTTATGGGTAGCTGGCGTTTTGTCTTTGTCTTTTGTCTTAGAAATAAAGTTTTCTCAGATGGGTTTTGTCTTTGTCTTTTGTCTTAGAAATAAAGTTTGAGTTTCTTTTTGTGTGCGAGCTTTTTTGGACGGAGGATTTCAAGTTTTTTCTCCGATGGATTTTGCCCCGTTTCAAGGTCAGTGAGTAGCGCATCTGGGCTCTTTTAGGTGGGTCTTCATGCTTGGAGCTGGTGTTTTTTGTTTTATGGCGGCGACGAATCGTCTTCTAGAGTTCAGATCTGATTCTTCTCCTGGGGTCAGATTCTGCTGGTGTGTCGGAGTTTTTTCAATGGTGTCTGGCGGGTTCTTCATGGCGGTGGGCGAAGTATTATTAGACGGCGGCGTTGCTTTTCGAAGAAGGTGAAAATGGTGCTAGGATAACAGATATTTTCAGAGAAGCATGTTTCTGGGGTTCCTTCATTGGGGTTTGCTTTTGTCGTTCCATATTCTTGTTTGGTATATCTATGGCGGTAATTTTCCTATGGCGCTTGGTGTTTTCCGGTGGTGGGTTCTTTGGTCTGGGCAGCCGTGTGGGTGTGTGAGTGTTTCTTGGTGGTGGGTTCTTTGCTCCGACGTTTGGTGCTTAGTGTCTTTCTTTTGACGCTGGTTCTAGTATTTTATGGTGTTCAAATTCTGAGGCTCACTCTGGTGTTTCTGTAATTTTTGGGTCGTCGGCGGATTGTTATTCTCTTGGTGGTTTTTTGGGACGATGGTGAAAGGGTATTTGGGTCCGGGTGACGGGTGTAGCTTTTGATTTGCTGGGCTCAAATTTCTGGTGTTTCTGGTTTTAAGTTGCTGTTCAGAAATGAAGTTACTGGTGTTAGTGGAGTTTTAGAGGATTTCTGGCACGGGTTTATCTTCAAAGTTGAGAGCTGCTTTCGACTGCTTCCGGTGGGTTTCAAGGTTTGAGATTTGCGCTTTTAAGGTTCTAGGCCTGTGCTTTTGGTGTTGCTCGATGCAAATCCATCTTCTGGCGTTTTTTGAAATTTCCAGGCGAGTTCTTCATGGCGTATGTTTTGGGAGTTTTTCCCAGTTGGTTGCTAAGGTGTTTTTTTAGGTGGTGGTTTTTAGTTGGTTACTGGACGGTGGTGGACGGCGACAGTGAAGGTGGTGAAGCTTCCTTTGTTCTTTTGACGGTTAGTCCTCCTTGACGGTACGACTCCTCTCCGAGATCTGGGTTATGGTTCTCTGGTTTCGATATATTTTGGTGGTCATATTTTGGTGTTCTGTCCTTATTTCAAGAGGTGGGTCCGAGTGCTTTGTCGTTTTCATCTTTTTTCTGGGCATCTCCTCTTTTGAGTTGGACTTGGTGTTGAAGAGGGGTTTTGTTATTTCTGGAACGGCGGAAGTTAGTGGTAACGGGGAGGAGGTGGTGGTCTGCTGTTCGGTTAAAGGGAGGCGGTTCCTTGGTGTTGGTTTTGAGGTTGTACTGGGGTTGGTTTTCTCTTGCTTAATGGGTATGTTTCGTGGATGCAGGAGTTTAGGAGTGGGCGTAAGGTTTTGGGCCCGGTGGTGTTCAGATTAGGCAGGGGCTTTTGCTTTTTAGTCGGTGGGGTTTTGGTGCAGATTTTTTGGTGCAGACCATGGTGATGGGGTTTTGGACTTCTGGTGTTTTTTTGCTTTTATGGAGTTGATTTGGGGCTGAAACTAAA
Source organism: Amaranthus palmeri (assembly GCA_019776075.1). NCBI lineage: Eukaryota > Viridiplantae > Streptophyta > Magnoliopsida > Caryophyllales > Amaranthaceae > Amaranthus > Amaranthus palmeri. The sequence continues at coordinate 871,181 of JAAKBH010000037.1, read as the reverse complement.
TGAAGGTAGGGATAGTGCGTGGGTGTATTGGTGTTTTGGGTAGCGGGAGTGATGTACCTAAACATGGTGTGTAAGGTTTGGAGGTTGGGATGTACCGAAGCTTGGTGTGGAAGGTGGTGTTGGCTATTCTTGTTGGTGGCTGCAGGAGGAGATTCCTTGGTGTTCGTGGTGTCTTGGACCTTTTGGTTCTGATTCTGGAGGCGCCTTCTTTGTTTTACTTGGTGTTAGGATAGATTTGCTTATTGTGTATGGTCTTCGGACCACCTTTTAGTGTTTTTTCGAAAACCGTTGTAGCATAGCCCACCCCTATGCTGTTTAGGGTGGCCTGTGTCTTGGTTTCCCTCTTCCAATGGCTTTTTTTCCCTAAGGGGGTTTTTTTATGCCGGCGGGTTTGGGGTGCCAAGCTACAGTGTGGTGTTTTATTTCCTCCTGTCTATTAATATATTCCTAATTTCCATATATATATATATATATATATATATATATATATATATATATATATATATATATATATATATATATATATATATATATATATATATATATATATATATATATATATATATATATATATATATATATAAATGATCAAATGTGAATAATTTTAAAATAAGAAGGATGAGAAAGATTTTTGTTTGGTTTTATTTTGTTACCTAAAGACTAGATAGATACCCGTGCTATGCACGGAGATTGAAAAAAAGTTTTTAAATTAATTTTATACTTGAATAATATTTATTTTTAAAATTACATGCACTTTAAAGATTATAAAGAAGGTTAATTGTTATTATTTTTAAGAAATATATATGTGTGTCACTTTATTCTTTTCTCTTTATCCTGGTTCACAAACTATGCCACTTTATTCTTTTCTCTTTATTCTTATTCACAGACTATATCACTTTATTTATGTCGCTTGGTTGTTAAACATACAACATATCACTCTTCGACCTCTTTTAGCTAAAAAATAGTCTATTGAGATCTAATATTTATTTTTTCCGTAACTATATTTTTATAAATAAATTTAGTTTAAAGTTTTTTATGAATAAACATTATTTTTTTAATAATGCAGTATTATTATTGAATAATTGAATGATTTTTTATATTTTTATAAAGAGTCAAATATATTATAATTTTGATCTCATTATAAAGATCTTGAAAAAAAATTACCGTTCATATAATTATTTTTCAAAAAAAATTATTTTTAAGTGAAATTACTCATTTATTAAATAAAACTAATTTTAAAGTAAATAGAAATATAAAATAAATAAGTAGTAATGACAAAAATTTGCATCTCAGTATAATTATGCACAATATAAATACAAATTTAGTCTTGTTTTATTTTGCTATATCAAGAAGTTATTTTCTTCTACCAATGTAAATATTTTGGAAATAATATTTCTTAGCTAATCTTCTCATGCACGTTAAAATGAGCGGGCAAATTTTCGCCGAGAATCTAACACGTATCAGTCTCGTTTATTCATTAATAGTTTTTAGCTAAAACATAATCAAGCGAGATCTTATATTTATTTTTTCCGTAACTGTATTTTTATGAATAAATTTACTTTAAAGTTCTTAATGAATAAACATAATTTTATTTAATAATGAAGTATAATTTTTAAATAATTGAATGATTTTTTAAATTTTTACAAAGAGTCAAAAATATTATAAATTTGATCTCATTTTAAAGATCTTGATAAAAAATTACCATTCGTATAATTGTTTTCCATTGATAAATTGCCTTGATTTTTATTCTCCATGTTCCGGTTTCTCCCACAATATTTTTAATCATGTGATAGCTTTGAGTATTGAGACAAATTGTACTAAAATAAACTGAATTTTGAATATTACGAAGTGTTTGTAAAGTGCATGACAAAAGGGTGTAGATTTTTCATGCATTTATAGTTAGAAAATAGGGTTAAAATAAACTCTTTATTCTGCATTGAGTTGAACAAATATTGTGTTGATATTCTTCAAAGATTTCCCATTATTGTATTGTCCAATTGTATTGTATAACGTATAGTTGATTGAATATATTGCTAAAATAATGAAAATCTCCAATATATCACATGCAAGCAAATTGAATACTATCTATAAATAAATTCAATTGATTTAGGAAATTATTGCTAGAATATATTGCTAGAAAATAAGCGGGAAACTAATGAAGGAGAGGCTGACATGTGTCAGTCTCGTTTCTTCATTAGTATTTTTTATAGATATTATGGTATAAAGTAAGAGTATTCTAAAAATTTATGTTATAGTTACTATTTTGTATACTATAATTACTTTTATAATTATGTGTTTTTGGCTCAATTGTGATTATATATATATATATATATATATATATATATATATATATATATATATATATATATATATATATATATATATATATATATATATATATATTTGTTTGTTTTTTTTGAAAGAATATATATATTAGTTTGGGTAAAGAACATACAAAATTTTAAAAATATTTTTTATTAGATATTATTTTTTTTATTAATATATGCTATCTAAAATTTTATATATTAACAATAATTATTTATCATAATAATCAAATAATTATTTTTATTAAAATTTGACGGCTTAACCATTTTTTACTTTCAAAACAAAAAATTTAATTTAAGTGTAAGAATTAAATAATAACGATTAATGAATTATCATATTTCATAGCTTTGCAATAATATATAACTAATCATCATGTTATATACTAAAGCAATAAAAGACTTTCATAAATGTTATTACAATAATAAAAGTTTTCCTCTCAATTCTATTACGTAGATTATTTTAATTAATTTTAATTTCAGACTAGATATTTATACGCTAAAACGATGAAATTATGTTTGAGGACAAATATTGTTATTAATGATAATTTTTTATCTATTTATTATGATTATAATATTTGTTTCGTTTTTAATCCTCCAAATCAATTTAGTTGTTCTATTTCCTTCTTTGGCAAGTTCATATGAATTGTTTCATTCCCTTTTTTTTGTCAATTTTTTATACCTAAATACCCCATATATTCACACAAGTAAATACAACTTTTACCACTTACAATACCTCAACTACCGCTTTTACAATCAATTTAATCAATTAAAATACCCAACTACCACCTTTTTAATGGACTCCACACCACCCTTAATAGTCGTGTCCAAGTAAATAGAACAACTAAATTGGTTTGATAGAAGTATTTTATATTTTTTGTATTATCGAGCATCATATCATTGATATAAAACAATGATTTAAGAGTTATATGATTATACTATATTCAAAAGAAAATTTGAATACGTGTCATTGCAACAAGATTAATTTTCTGTTCCAATTCTACCACTTAGATTATTTTGGTTAATTTTATATTAAATTGAATATTTACACGCTAATGTTGGTAGAAATATTTCCAAGCAAATAATTTTGTTAAGTAATTAAGTTTTATTGATATTTATATTATTTATTTTTTATATTATCGGATTAACAATACAATCAAATTTACGCCTGCAGTGATTTTCACTTAAACAACGAGTACGATGTAAAGCAACAATTTAGTACGTTAATCAAAACATATAACTAAATTGATACTGCTATTTTCACATAAAGTTCAAATATTTATATCACATAACTGATAGATGTGAGCTAGTATTACTGACTCATAAATTTACTGCCACTCAAGGAAAGAATCTCTTAGATTTTACAAAAGAAAAAGATAAATAAAGCAAAAGGGATAGATCTTGGAAATATCAAATTCATGACCATACGACTACAAATACTAGGACAATTTTCATACCACGGGTACGTGACTCGGTTAAATTATGGAAAATTGATATTACTTTATAGTCCAAGTATGAGGCTCGATCTCCTTTGCACACTAAGAAGTAACCAACTTGTGTTGCGTGATCATTGTTTGTGTATGTTATCAAATGCTCATCTTTCATCCTAAAGATCGAGTTTGCAACAACTAAATCTCTAGCTAGCGCGAACTCTAGCAGAAACTTCCCGCTTTCATTTCTCACTCCCAGACCAAACCCGTCATGTACCGAGTTATAGATATCCGCCTCTTTCCCTATATGCCCGTTAAAGTCTTCTTTTAGGCAAATTTTCTCATCTTTCGGGATAGAATTTAAGAGAGCTTTTAGGTTATCTCAAAACTTGCGATTCACCTGTTCGTCTAGCCCAACTTGGGGCCCATAAGCATTTATAAACGATACGACTTCTTCCCCCACTACCATCCTAACTAACATAATCTAACTTGAGGCCCAACAATATAGTAATTTGATAGTCTTTCAAACACGACCTACAATATAATAATTAACTGAGTAGTCTTCTAAAGAGTAACAATTGATTAGAACATACATAAGATTAAGATATGTTCCTCCTAATCAAGCACTTAACCTTAAATATTATTAAAGATCAACTCTTGTGTGAGATCATGAGAATTTGTGAATATAAAGTTATTAGATTTTGACTGCCCCAAATTGCGCCGTCTTTCCATTCTAGCCATCAACTACACCTACAGCTTTATGTTCACCAGTTTGACCCCTCAGCACCTTTACAAGATCCCTATCAATACCCATCTTTCTAATTCTGCCTTCATTTTCATAGGCATTATCAAGTCCTAAATCATACCTTTATTTCAATCATTATAGAAGGGAAAAAAGTCTATAGCAACCTCAATAATTAGTCTTGACGCGTTACTTCTACACGGAAGTAAAGAATCTTCTGAATTTTACTGAAGAAAAAGAGAAAAAGTCGAAAAAGGATGGGGCTGAGAACTCCCAAATTTATGGCCCACGCGACTACAAATACCAGGACAATCTTCATAAAACGGGTACGTGACTCGGTTAAATTATGGAAAATACAATGTTTTTTGTCCAAAACAAAGTGTCGAAATGTTGCGCCCATGTCCGTGTGTTGTGGATGCGACACGGGTGTTTGAGATCGAATGAAAATTTCGGCTAACAAAGCATTTATGAGAGGAGTAGAATGAGGGCCAAAGAAGGGTAGAGGTTGCTGAGATATAGTCGATTATATTTGTATATCAATACCGCACAACTAACTAACATCATCATTAAATATTTTTTTAATATCAGTACCAAATTGGTAAATTTACAACTAAAACATTTCGGATACACTCATGTGAATTAATAAAATCAGAAATAACTTTGGGAAAAATAGACACAATGATTAAGGGGAAAGAAAGACGAACAAAAATTGAGTTAAGGAAAGACACTCAAATCCTGTGACTTGCAACAAATGGATGGACAAACAAGCCTAATCTTAATATATCAGAATTGATTCGAAAGGATCTTGTGGTCAAAAATGAAATTGAAGGTTGATCAAAAGCACTTAAGTAACTGCCATTAGCCAAATCTTGAGGTGTGATTATAATTTTTTTAAATTTTTTTATTTTTTATATTATCCAGCCTTGATATAAAACAATGATTGAACCAATTCTACTGGTTAGATTGTTGTTAAATAATTAAGTTTTATTGATAATTAAATTATTTATTTTATATTTATTTTGATTAAAATATTTTTTTTATTTTTTATTTTTTATATTATCGAATTAATAATTTTTCAGTATAATTAATAAAAAATAAAAATTGATTTGCCCAATTTAGCTAATGTTTTTTTATAATTATTTAACCAACAATTATTAATACGATTAAAAACTTACATGAATGAATGTCAAGACGGTAATTAATTTTGACGGGTTTTCTCTAGTTTTTCGTTCAATCTATGTTTTTTCCCATTCCCGCTTCACCACACATATTATTCCCAATTTGGAACTATTTTCAGTCTTTTCAACTTCTTTCTCTTTCACAATTCACTTTACAAAGAAGCAATTCGTCAATTGATCTATATTTCAGAATCAATATTTAATTTATTATTATTTAAATTTAATTAGATTTGAAAAATCAAATCTTTATATAATCTAATTATAGATTTTGTTAATTGAGCCGGTAACAAACTAAATTATATATATATATATTCTGAGATAATTTGTCTTGAACAAACTAAATAATATTTATATTATGGGATTCGAATTATGCTCAATTTGTCTTGAATTTGTCACCAATAATGTTGATAGATCTTGGGCTAAGCTTCAATGTAGTCATGAGTTTCATCTTGGTACGTTCTTTTCAATTTATTTGAGATCTCAATTTTAGTTTTTAATTCTATTATATTTTGTTCGATATTATAATTCTTTTTAAGAAATTGCTGGATAATTATACTAATTTATGTGTTGTAATATTAAAATATCCCTATTTGTAAGAAATTAGGGGCATTAATAGTTGGTGTTGCTAAGTTGTTTAGAACTAAGGAGGAGATCATTATATCTTGGTTAGCACCATTGAATTTATTTATAGATTGATCAATGATAGCTTAGTTAATGACTTATTAATGATGGAGTTTTCGCAGTGTGAATTGATGCCAAATTTTTAAATCACCTGCCTGAGGACGTCACAATTGTTCTTTACGGCGTATAACTCATTAATTATTTTGTGAATTCCAATAGTTTGATAGGAACGATTGGCATAATCTTTTTTGAGATTTGAAAAATGATAATTTATGTGACTTGTTTGATTGTGCCCTTTAATATCCTACATTCTATTTATTGTCAAGTCACAAACTTTGAAAGAGATTCTCATCGCATTCGTTTTTTCCAATGATAAATTGAATTGCCATGAGAATTTAATATTTTTTTACTAGTATTTTTTTTTCCTTTTTAGAGTTTGTTCGAAGGTCTATAAGGTTAATTAGAGTTTTTGTGCCGTTATTGTAAGGATGTGGATGAGTTAAGTTTAATTTTATTTTAGCTGTTAGTGTAATTGTCATTCTGCACATTCTTTTAGTCATTGCACACATGTTATATGTTTTATATTTAGAGCTCTTGTATTGCTTGCATGCTTTTCACAAGGCATGTTGAAGTTGATATGTTGTGTCAAGGCCTATAATGTGGAGTAATTCCTAAATAGACTTTATTAGTTAGTATGTAAGACCTATATATTTCTTTACAAAGAGAGAATACTTCAGCAACACAAGAAAGAGATAGCTACACTAAAAAATTGGCTCATTTTTTTTTCCTTAATTGAGTTTAACTCTTTACCAATGATAACCCCATATTTCCTTTCATTGTTATTGCTTTCCTCCTTGTATTCTTACTAACTTGATGACGGGTTTTATATGAAATGTATATTGATGCCTTTTACTACGATGTCGATTTGCGCTCTTTCATTTGGAAATAAATACAAGCCACACACCACAGATTGTGCATTCTTTCACTTAGTTATGGAAGTTACATAATATTATTTTGAATTAGAAAGGTCTCAAAAAATTAGAATTGAAAGATTCTACAAACATGCATAATTACGATGTTACAATTATAATTTTCAACCTATATGATATTAATATTTTCATAATTTAACTAATTTTTATATAGCAAATAATTTTCTTGTATATCGATTATTTGCCCCCTAATCCCAAAACCTAGCATCGCCCCTGATATTCATTTGTTTAATAGGTAAAACGATACTTCTTTCCGTTTGAACTTATAATGTGATTCATCATCTTCATCATCATCATCATCATCATCATCATCATCATCATCGTATCCCACTCATAGAAAATTATGGTCAGGATCTAGGGAGGGAAAGACGACGACAGCTCATACCATAGAGGAGAGTGCGGTCAAAGAGTCCCTCGACTTAGAGGCACAAGGTGCACCAAGGCTTAAAAGGTCTTTCTTTACAAGGCATAAACGCAAGGTGAAGTTATATGCGAGGAGCACAACTTTGCTAATAGGCTCCAAAGTCCAAAGTCACATTTAAAACATATTTAATAGTTGATACAACATGAAATTCATAGTATTACAACATACAAGTTAGATAAACACTACATTATCATTATTCTTTTGATTAATCTGTAAACAAATTAGAGATTAAATGAATTATTATTGTAATATTAGATAGGAGTAGAAGTATAAAGACAAAAAGAAATCCAAGCATTACAAAACAAATTTAGTTTCTTATCTTGTTAGACTTGTTTTTAAGCCATGACATAATGCAAGTTTGCCTACAACTTGACATTTTGCCAAATATAAAGAAAAATTTAGAGATTTGAACTATGTCTGTATTAGTTTGTAGATATGTGTGAATTTGCTGACACAGATGAAAACATAATATGTCCGAGACAACTCTTGTTAATTTTACTTAATGGTTACACATAGTGGTAAACTGATAGTGGTCACATTGAATGTACTTGGGAAAAGAATCAACTATAAAAATGACATATTTCGGAAAAAGACATTGTTCGTCATGAAAGATACTAATCATTTTGTTAAATAGTTGATGAAATTTTCATTCATTCAATATTGTATTTCAAGGATATTGTTCTTTAGTTGATGACATGTTTCTTGTAACACACAGCATTATTCTAATTATCTTTGGTTAAATTATATTCTTGATTGGTTTTGTTGATTTGCGCAGATTGCATTGGCTCAGCATTTAATGTTAAGGGCGAAATGCAATGCCCAAATTGTAGGAAGATTGAGAAAGGTCAATGGCTCTATGCCACCAATTGTCGTTCATTTACAGATTATACAGATGACTGGCCCCTGACGAGGAACTTTATGATGTGAGCCACTCTGAGATGGTAATCGTTTATTTGGAAAAGTTGTGTACAAACCATCTTTTATATATATATATTATATATATATATATATATATATATATATATATATATATATATATATATATATATATATATATATATATATATATATATATATATATATATATATATATATAGGGGTAGAATCAAGTGAAAATAATTAAAGTGGTGAAACTGAAAACCAAACAAGGTATACATATTGAAGCAAAAGAGATACTATCATCTTATAGCGTGTACATTTTTTATGAAGAAAAAAGTTTCTACTATTTACAAAACTGCCACCCAAATATGTAAATATGTACACGCTATAAGATGATATGTATCTCTTTTGCTTCAATATGTATACCTTTGTCTGGTTTTCAATTTTCACCACTTTAAGTGTTTTCACTTGATCCTACCCTATATACATATATATATATATATATATATATATATATATATATATATATATATATATATATATATATATATATATATATCTATATATAATATATATATATATATATATATATATATATATATATATATATATATATATATATATATATATATATATATATATATATATATATATATATATATATATTTTTTTTTGCCAAATATGTGTAATATATACCAGAAGAGAAATACAAACGTTCAGGAAGGAAATTAACTCCCCCTGAACCGCCCAAACGCTACTGCCCTTTACAAAAAGGAGAGCACTAGCCCAAAAACGCAAAAGACCCTACGTAGATACAAGCATGTCAATCATCCTATTGGTAACTCTTCCTGCAATCCTAAAGACTATACAATCTATAACCTCCTTCTGTGTGAAGGAATGGTTAAATTTTCCTATTACGCTGCATCCAAATGTTGTAGATCATCTCCATACCCACAATCAGTTTAGCTCGGTCGGTTTCTTTCTGTTGAGCTTGGCCATGTGCTTGATTTCTTCCTGGAAGTCGCCGTCATTGAGATCCCACGTGAGAAAATTTGAAGACAGCGGATCTGATAACCTTCGCATTCGTACAATCAAAGAAGAGAGATGATGCACTGTTTCACTAGCATTGTTGCAAAGGGCACAACTGTAATCTGTCAAGGCAGTCCATTTGCCAACTCTGTCACGGGTAGCAAGCCTATTCTGGATGGCTAACCAAGTTATGAATTTGGCACTTGGACTAGCTACGTTCTTAATCATGATAGGGCCCCAGTCAACCTTTGGTTCATCGGCAATGATTAGATCATACACTCTACCTATATGGAACACACCCCCTTTGATAATTGAGTCCCAGCCACCAAGCTTATCAACTAACTCGAACTGTTTGATGATCTTCTTGAAGCTCCACGATGAATGAATAGACGGCCGCACGTCTTTCAGATTCTGCTCTTTGATATAGTAACTATGAACCCATTTGACCCACAGATTATCCTTCTTGACTGCAATATTTCACAAATGCTTTAGGATAGCGGCCTTGTTCCACTGGTACATATCTCTAAGGTTGAGTCCACCTTTAGAGTAAGGGAGACCCATTTGGTGCCAAGAGACTGCTGCTTTCCTCGATAAACCCTCTTTGCCCGTCCAGATGAACGATCTGCAGGTGTTTTCGACCATTTTAAGGACCTTTTTTGGGATGCAGAAAATTTGAGCCCAGAAGTTTTGAATGCCCCCTATCACACTACGGACCAGCTGAACTCTGCCTGCGTAGGAAAGGAGCCTAGAAGACCAGAACCCAATACGACCCACAATCTTATCAACCAGCGGCTTGCAATCCCGGGAATTAAGCTTTTTGGAATGCAAAGGAACCCCAAGATAGCGGAAAGGGAAGGCCCCCTCTACCATCTGTAAGTAGCTAAGAATATCAAATTTGATCTGATCGTCAACCCCGGAGATGTAGACATTGCTCTTGGTATTATTAGCCTCCAACCCTGAAGCTCTCGAAAAAACCTGGAAAATACTCATCATGCTCTGAACCGAGGAAAGGTCTGCTCTACAAAACATAAGGAGATCATCTGCGAAGAGGAGGTGGGTAGTATTCGTGAGTTTGCATCTGGGATGAAAGTTGAAATTACTCTGTGTCTGCATGAGCCTCGAGAGATAGTCCATAGCTATGGCAAAGAGATATGGCGAGATGGGATCGCCTTGACGAAGGCCTTTCTTTGCTTCAAACGGTTTCAGGGGGGAACCATTAACCAAAATGGAGAAATATATATATATATATATATATATATATATATATATATATATATATATATATATATATATATATATATATATATATATATATATATATATTAAAAACAACTATGAAATGAGTAGTACAAACTGTAAATATGAACAATAAACATGAAATTTGATGCCAGGGCAATGTCGTTTCCTACGGTGACAATGCATTTAAAAGTTTGCACCGTGTCTCTTGTCCCAACCTAAAACATCTTTAGTTCTTGTTGCTACTCCTATATTCAATTGATTTCAAATAATTAGTGTTTTAGTGTAGAATCATTTAGATTTTGATTTTGTGGCTTAGGTGATTTGAGTTTTGCTCATATAAGACGATGTGGAGGAGAAAGACCATGCAAAGGATAGAGGCATAGAGCACTACCTTAGTATTACATGTGTTCACTCTATAAGAGTTAGTGTTAATTGGTGCTCTCTCCACATCATATGACATGACATAGTGGCTGCATGTAATAGATCAATCGAGCCCATTACCGAAACTAGATATTATGGACAATTCGAGTGTGCCCACTAATTCCCAAAAGGACTTTCCTTATTATTCAATTTATCAAAAGCTAATTCATTATTACAAAAGATGGCTCTATATATAGTTCTAGTCCATCAAGATAACTAAAAATAACAACCGTTCTAACTAATAAAACATTTAGATTAATCAAATGTGTAATGTCGATTATGCCTTTGGATCCTTGACTTGAGTCATCTCATTTTATTGCAATGCAACTGTTAGTATACATTTAGATCTTTTTTATACATATTTGTTGTGATCTATTCTTTTTTCCGTCTACAGTTTGGAGTTCCGTGGTGCCCCGTTCCTGCCTTTTCACGGTTTCCTTCATTTGAGTAAGCTTACCCTCTCGGATTAGGATATTATTTTATTTGACATGTTCTTGTTCCACAAAATAAATTTTGAGATTTTCTAATATATGTTCTAGATACATGAATACAAAAGTTGTTTTATTTCTTTGCTTAACCTTATTAACATTGAAGTTAAAGTAGTTTTGTGAATTATTTATTTTTAAAATAATATATACTGATAAGATTTATATAATAACAGTCCATCTAATTGACAAGAGATGTAGTGAGAGGTTTTTAGTGAGAGAGGCTCTCTTAGGATTTTGGTTTTCCATACCCCTGGAGGGCCTCACGGTTGTTTCGGCGTGCTCACGTGGGTTGTTCCTTAGTGTTTCCTTATCCCTTTCTTGTCTTTTTTTTTCAGATCTTTTTTGTAGGTAGGGTAGATGTTTTACTTTTGCGGCTGAGAGTTTTCTGCACTTTAGGGTTTTAGTTTTGCCGTCGGCGAGGGGTCTAGTTTTGAAGGCAACCGGTTCGGTGCTGGGTGTTGGACCTTTTGAAGGTTCTGAAAGGACCTGTGACGGTGAATATTGCCGTTTGGGGGTGTTGGCGTTTTTTTTTTTTATTTTCGAAGAGTTGTGATGTTGGCGATTCATATTCCCCCTTTCTCTCTTCGATTTTCTAGGCTTTCTGGGGTGTATTTCTCGATTTTTGTGCTCAGGAGTAGGGCTCTCTTCTTAATATATGGTGGTGTTTTTGTGGTGACGGAAGTGGAGTATCGGGTGGTTTGGGGTTTCTAGCTTTTCGGTGCTGAGTTTCTATGGTTAAGACTGTTTGGCGTGGGTAGTTCACCTATGAGTTTGGGGTTTCCGGTGGTCTGGGTGATCTCCTTGGCTCTTTGGTGTGTGTCGCCTCGTCTTCTGCGGTTTCCGCTTCTTTAGTTTGTGTTTCAGCTGTTGGTGCTCATTTTTTGTTTCGATGGTTTGGTTTTGTCCTCCGGCGGGTTATGGTTGGTCCTTTGTTTTCTGAATATGGGGTTGGTGTTTGGTGTTTCAACGGTGATTCCTTCTCTTGGGCTAGACGTTGGTCCGTGGGTAGTCTTGGGTATCGTGATTGGCATCCTTTTGCTCTATTGATTCTCTCTCCTGGGTTTCTAAATCCGTGGCTTCTAGTTTGATATTTTTGTTGCATTTGAAATCCGAGTTGGCGTTTTGGAGTCTTGCAACAAGAGCTGGTGTTTTAGGTAAGTTTTAGGGTGGGTTTACAATCCAGTGCCGGCGACGTACCGTGGTAATGGGGTTGGTGTCGGTTGAGGTGCTAATGACAGTCTCTTGGCTGGTCTTCTTTGTTCTATGAGGTTTTTTTCGTGTGTGGGGCTTTGAGTTAGGGCTTAGGAGGAAGCTTGAAGTTTTACGTAGATGAAGGTGGGGGTCGTCTGGTTTTGAGATGAAGGTGTTCTGGTTTTGAGTGGGGGTCTTGGTGTTATTGGGTTTTGGAGCTGGTTTAGGGTAGGTTTGTTGTTTCGGTACTAGTGGTGTTTAGGAGGTGGTGGGGTTTTCTAACGATGGTGTTGGAGTTATTTCCTCTTGGGTTTGGCTAATTGCAGGTGATGGGTTTCGGGATAGGTCAATGGCTGGTGGGTTTTTTTAGATTTATGGTGGTGTTTATATCAATAGGAGGCTACTCTTTTGAGAGTGGGATTGGTTATTGGGTTCTTAACTTTAATTATGGGGTTCTTAGCTTTGGTGTTTTTTTCGTGGTGGTGTTTAGAGGTGTTGGTGGCTGCTCTTTGGTGTTCATAGTTATTGGCGATCGTCTGGTTTTGAGATTTTGTGGTGGTGGGCTTTTTTGTCTTGACGATGGTCTTAGTTGTGGTGTTTGCATCTTGCAATGTGGTGTCGGTAGGCTTGATATTGATCCCTTATTGGCGTTTGGTGTTGATGTTGGTGATTATCTCTATGCTGTGATGCGGTGTTGTGCTGTGGCTGGCATAAAGTTTGGTGGTATTGAGGAGTTTTAGCCTCGAATTGGTGAGGTGATGGTGTCATTTGACCGTGAGGTGCTGCAGCTTACAAGGGTTTCGACATATTATAACATGAAGAATTTCTTGGTCTATTGTGTTTTGGTGTTGATGTTTTTGACATTGGGCGAATTTGATGCAACTTTGTTGTGTCCGTGGGTACGATAGCGAATTAGGCAAACTTATGTTACTCCTATTTTTGGTGTGTTCAAGCGTGTCGTTGTAGTGGTGTTTTTGGTGGCGGTTGTGTTGACCCTAAACTTGGTGTGTAAGGTGTTGAAACCCCTTCTTTTTTATGTCTTCTTGGTGATGCATAGTCCACTCCTATGCTTTTTCTGAGTGGCCTGTTTCTTGGTCCCTTCTACCAATGGCTTTTTTCTTTCACAGGTTTTTTTATGCCGGAGGTTTTGGGCTTCTAAGTTTCAGTGTTGGTGTTGTTTTCTCTTTCCTTTATATATATTTTCCGAATTTTCAAAAAAAAAAAAGTAATTTTGTGAATTGGTTTAAATCATACATCAATCATGTTCGATTGACAACTATTTTTCAAATGTAGTTTTTATGGCCTATTAAACCTTACCCTTAGAGGTTGAGACAGTGACTTTGCCTTTGTATAAATTGGGTGAGATTTGGTTTATAGTCCAATACCTTTGATATAGTTTCATTGTCTATATGCATGCAAATGGAAATTTCATGTTTTATTTTTCTATCCTGATTCCTATATGAAAAAGCAGCCATAATCAAGAATCATTATGTTACTTTTTAAATCTTAATATCAATCTCCACTTATCTTATGCCATATTCAAAATCTGCTTTATTTAATATCCCTACAGATAATTGAAATAATAGATTGGTGTGTGTATGTACACCATTCATATTCTCCGTTCTGTTTCAAATTATTTTCAGTAAAAAACCTCTTGAAAGTTTCTAGCGTTGTCAAAATATCGTATAAACTTAATGTAAATATAAGTTGTTCATCACTGAAGGTTCCAATTTGTTTTATGACTACATTAAACCAACAATAAACCTTTGTTTTTCAAAATAGTTGATAATATATAAAAGTTGATCCGAAGTCTTATGCTATCTAAGACTTGGGTGAGATGTTGCATGTTAATAAGGCTCGTAAGGTCTAAATCGTTCCATTTGGAACTTTTACAGGGGATATTAAGGATATGATAATGTAATTTTCTGATTTGTTCAAGAAATCACGACCTATGTTTGTAGGATGAAGATTATATTGTAATTAAACGAACTTTAAGTATCTTGAACAACTAATGATTTGAGTTTGTTCAATATAATGGTGATTAGTATTTTAATGTTAACATTGCCAAAAGGCTCAAAATTATATGATTGGTGTAGGATGATGATGATCACTCCAAAAAATATAATTAAGCACCTGACACAAGATGACTTTGTCCCTGTCTTGTGTTATAAAGTCCACGAATTAGTTCACATGTTTCACGCGTATATGATGACAGTAAATTTATGGGGTCACTCTTACCAATTCACATTAATCTAAAGTTGTGTCGATTATAAAGTGTCATAAATATTTGAACATCATATACAATATAGTTATATCAATTTGGTCATATGTATTTTGATTAACATACTAACTTGTTAATGTACATCCTACCCCCTGTTTAAGAAGGAATCACTGATGACATTGGAGTTATGAAATGTGAAAAATGTTATTGCTTAAATACGAATACCTAATAAAGTTTATTTTCCTATCTTTGTAGGGAGGGGAACTTCCCATCTATGCCATGTAAGTTGTTATTTTTGCTTGTATAATAAATAAAAATCTTACCAGATATTTAATAATGATAAAAAGGTTTTTTTTGTGCTTTTGCAGATCATGATTTTTGGTTCAACCTGCTGTCTTTGCTGAACATACGGCTGTTTCATCTTCTACTCATCAATGTCCTTACATGGCATATTATGGACTTGTTCATTCTTCATCGTCAAACTCTATTGGGAGTGTGTCTGATGGCTCCAATTTTAGCAATCGCTGGGGTGCCCCGTCAGGCCCCTGTGAAATGCCAACATCTTATACCTTTGGTGCTATGAACCCACAACATCTTGGTTGGGAGCATTACAACTCGAGATTTTTGTCTAATGGCAGTCATTTAAGTGCTTCTGATCAACCTTCGACTTCATCTTTGACGACAAGATCCTCTCGAGTTAGTTCTGATGTATCAAGATCAGGCTTATTTGTCCATCCATCTGCTGCAAGTCACATGTGTGTTGAAAGTCTTTCCATAACTTCTCAATTTTTGTTCGTCTTTTTTTCCCCTTAATCGTTGTTTCTTTTATTCCCAAAGTTCTCTTTGATTTTATCAATTTACATGACAGCATCCGACTAGATCTCAGCGACCTCTATCCTCTCCTTTAACCCTTATTTTACTCATCTCATACATGCTTTGTTAGCCGAACTCTTCATTTTACCCCATATACCCGTGTCATATCCACAGCACTCGGACATGGGTGCGACATTTCGACATTTTGTTTTGGATCAAAGCATTGTATTTTTCCATAATTTAGCCAAGTCACGTTGTGATACCCCAGATTTAGATTGAAAAGAGATTGATAGACTACTCATATAAACAAGGTGCATCTTCTTTTCTAGGGAGCCCATTTGCTAAGAACTCCATAGTTAAGTGTGCTTGGTGGGGAGCAATCGTAGGATGGGTGACCTCCTGGGAAGTTTTCCGGGTGCGCACGAGTGAGACCAAAGTGCGCTGGAAAGACTTGTGTTGGTTTGTGGGGCTAGTCTACAGTCTCCATGAGTAGTCACCGGCGGTCCGAGGGGCCGGGGTGTTACAAATGGTATCAGAGCAACCATGCGACCGTGGCTGATTGTGTGTTCAGCGCACCTAGCGGGGGAAAAGATCCTGAAATGTCGGTCCAACGATGACGTTATATTCCTAAGTGGAAGTGAGTGTGATACCCCTGATTTCAATTGAAAAGGGATTGATAGACTACTCATATAAACAAGGTGCATCTTCTTTTCTAAGGAGCCCATTTGCTAAGAACTCCACAGTTAAGCGTGCTTGGTGGGGAGCAATTTTAGGATGGGTGAACTTCTGGGAAGTTTTCCGGGTGCGCACGAGTGAGGCCAAAGTGCGCTGGGAAGACTTGTGTTGATTTGTGGGCTAGTCTAAAGTCTCCATGAGTAGTCACCGGCGGTCCGAGGGGCCGGGGTGTTACACATGTACCCGTGCTATGAAGATTGTCCTGGTATTTGTAGTCGCGTGGGCCATGAATTTAGTAGTTTCCAGCCCCCATCCCTTTTCGTCTTTTTCTCTTTTTCTTCAGTAAAATACAGAAGATTCTTTACTCTGTGGAGGAGTAACGCGTCAAGGCTCATTATTGAGGTTGCTATGGAATTTTTGCCCTTCTATGATGGTTGAAATAAGGTATGATTTGGGACTTGACGATGCCTATGAAAATGAAGGCAGAATTAGAAAGATAGGTATTGGTGGGGATCATGCTGAGGGGTCAGGCTGGTGAACATAAAGCTATAGGTGTAGTTGGTGGCTAGAATGGAAAGAAGGCGCAGTTTAGGGCAGTCAAAATCTAATAACTTTATATTCACAAATTCTTATGATCTCACACAAGAGTTGATCTTTAATAATATTTAAGGTTAAGTGCTTGATTAGGAGGATCATATCTTAATCTTACGTATGTTCTAATCAATTGTTACTCTTCAGAAGACTACTCAGTTAATTACTATATTGTAGGTTGTGTTTGAAAGACTATCAAATTACTCTATTGTTGGGCACCAAGTTGGATTAAATTAGTTAGGATCGTAGTGGGGGAAGAAGTCGTATCATTTATAAGTGCTTATGGGCCCCAAGTTTTGAGATAACCTAAGAGCCTTTTGAGTTCTATTCCGGAAGATGAGAAAATTTTCTTAGGAGGAGACTTTAACGAGCATATAGGGAAAGAGGCGGGTACCTATAACTCGGTACATGGCGGGTTTATCCTGGGAATGAGAAATGAAAGCGGGGAGTTTCTGCTAGAGTTCGCGCTAGCCAGAGATTTGGTTGTTGCAAACTTGATTTTTAGGAAGAAAGATGAGCATTTGATAACATACAAGAGCAGCGGTCACGCAACACAAGTTGATTACTTCTTAGTACGCAAAGGAGATCGAGCCTCATACTTGGACTGTAAAGTAGTGTTGGGTATAGAGATATGCCTACAAAACACAGGCTTTTAGTTATAGTTTTTAGGATGAGGAAGAAGATTATAAAGAAAAAAGCCGAGCACGGGAGGAAGATCATGTGGGGGAGACTCAAAGGAGATATGGCCACTACCTTGTCCAGCAAGATTAGTGCATTAGGTTTTCCAAGTCAATCTGAGGATGCGAATGATATGTGGGTGAATATGGCAAATATCATTCGCGAAGTGGCGATAGAGACATTGGGGGTAGCATCGGGAAAGCCAAAGACGTACAGAGAGGCGTGGTAGTGGAATGAAGAAGTAGAGAAGAAAATTAAGGACAAAAAAAAGAGGTTTAGAGATCTCATGGCATGCACGGAGGAGGAGGTTAGGACGGAGAAGAGGAAAAGCTACAAAGAAGAAAAGAAGGCGGCAAAGAAAGCGATTACAGATACAGAAAATCCGGCGTATGAGGAATTTTACCAGAAGCTCGATTCCAAAGAGGGGGAAAAGGATATTTTTAAGTTGGCCAGGGCTAGGGTCAGACAACAGCAGGACTTAGAGGCAGTGAAATACATCAAAGATGAACGGGGACAAGTCCTCCTAAGACAAGAGGACATTAAAACCAGATGGCGTTACTATTTCTCGCACCTACTCAATGAGTACAGAGGGCTAAGGGGGGATGATGGCCGAACTTTTAATGTCCAAAGACCCCGTGATTATGGGTTAGCGTGTGTTGTCACCACCGAGGAAGTAAAAGAAAGCCCTAAAAAAGATGAGGAAGTGAACGGCAGTCGGGCCATATAACATCCCGATTAAGGTGTGGAGGGGTTTAGGAGAAGCGGACATTCGTTGGTTGACTAACCTCTTTAATGTTATTTTGAGGACGCATAAGATGCCAGATGAATGGAGAAGCAGCACAATGATACCTCTGTTTAAAAACAAAGGTGACGCGCAAATATGTGGGAACTATAGGGGTAGCAAACTTTTAAGCCACACCATGAAATTATGGGAAAGGGTGATAGAGAGGAGGATCAGACAGGAAACTGTGATTAGAGAAAACCAATTTGGTTTTATGCCAGGTAGGTCTACCATGGAGTCAATTCATGTTTTGAGGAGGCTGATGGAAAAATATAAAGAGCGGAAGAAGGACCTACATATGGTATTCATAGACTTGGAAAAAGCGTATAATAGCATACCACGACAAGTCATTTGGGATAGCCTCAAGGCTAGGGGTATTTCTTCTATTTACATTGAGGTTATACGAGATATGTATGACAAAGTATTGACTAACATTCAGACACCGGTGGGGTTAACAGAGCCTTTCCCGGTAAAAGTAGGATTATACCGGTGATCAGCTCTAAGCCCTTTTATTTTTGCGGTCATTATGGACGAGATTCTCTAAATCTATCTAGGAAACAGTGACGTGGTGCATGCTTTTTGCGGACGATATCGTGCTGGTAGCAAAAACTAAAGAGGAGGTTATTAGTAAACTGGATGAGTGGAGGGAAGCTTTAGAATGTAAAGGTTTGCGCATCAGTCATACGAAAACCGAGTACCTACGTTGTGACTTTAGTGGGACACAACCGATAGAGGAGCCAAAAGTGTCCATCAGGGAAGAAGTCATTAAAAGTACGACCAAGTATAAGTATTTGGGATCGATCATCCAAAGGGATGGGGAGATC
This sequence comes from Amaranthus palmeri, assembly GCA_019776075.1. NCBI lineage: Eukaryota > Viridiplantae > Streptophyta > Magnoliopsida > Caryophyllales > Amaranthaceae > Amaranthus > Amaranthus palmeri. The sequence continues at coordinate 851,647 of JAAKBH010000037.1, read as the reverse complement.
GACAGAGATGTAGATCATCGTATCCAGGTGGGTTGACTCAAATGGCGAGCGCGGTGATATGTAATAGGAAGATCTCAAATAAGTTAAAGGGAAATTTTTATCGGGTAGCAATCAGACCGGCTTTACTATATAGGACATAATGCTGGCCTGTAAAGAAGAGTTTCGAACATAAGATGGAAGTCACAGAGATACGTATATTGTTGTGGATGTGCGGGTACACTTTGATGGATCGAATTAGGAACCAAGAATTTAGAGACAAACTAGGGGTTGCTCATATTTCTGGAAAGATGCGCGAAAGAAGATTGAAGTGGTTTGGACATGTGAAGAGAAAGATTTTCGACGCCCCTGTGAGGAGAGTCGAAAGCTTTATAGTAGAGGGTAAGAGGAGCCGAGGAAGACCTAAGAAAACTTGGGAGGAGCAAATAAGAGTAGACTTACGTGAGTTAAACCTCTCTGAGGACCTGACTAGGGATAGGAGTAGTTGGAGGCGTCATATCCAAGTTTTAGACTTCGACTTTTCTTCTTAGATACGTTAGCGGCGTCCGTGCTCTATTGTTTGCCCCAGTTTCTTGTGTGTTTTGTTTTTTTATTTAAGTTTTACTTTTGTTTACATGCATATTGGATCTATTATGTGTTGCTTTTCACCGACGTGGCAGGTACGTTATCTCTATCATCTTGGAGCCGAGGGACTCCTTTTTGGCCGTCCTCTCCTTTACGGGTATGAGTTGCCGCCTTCCTTCCCTCCCCAGACTCTGCGTCTCTGCCCATAGTTTCTATGAGCGGGATGTACTGGGTAGGATGATGATGATGATGATGTTGGGTCTGTCAAACAAGAGGTAGTATAATCGAAACTCTTGACATGTATGAGTATTATGATCATTTCCTTACTATTGTTTTTGAATATTGAAAGCAAGTTTGAGAATTTGGCTTTTAGGAATTTTTTATCATGTCGAGCCTAAGCTTTCCCCTTGTGAAGGATAAATGATCAAAGGCGATGATCATCGAGTTCAAATGTATCCTATGTGAGTTCGTGATTGTATGATAAACATTTATTTTACCCTTTTTTGGGGGAGGGTACATTGTTCAATTAAAGATTGGGCACATTAATATGGCCTATGAAGATTGCCATCTTACAAAGTTTCAAATGCTTAAGTAGTGGAGAATCTCTCAAAATAAATAATGGGAGTTTTTTTTTATATTTATTCTCGAATTGATTTCATGTACTAGCATTTACTCTACATATTATTATCACAGTTCTAGTGGTAGGGTCGGAAGCTCAATTGCTTCGTCTTTGGTTCCACCTTATCCAAGCAGTGCAGCTCGAGCTCGTGACCGCGCACAAGCTCTTCAGGCATATTTTCATCAACCTAGCAGTGCCCTGCCTATGCATGCACCAGTTATACCCAATACTAGAAGATCTAGTGGTCATTTGGGACTGTCCCAAGGGACCTCACTGCCCTCATCATCCGATCAGACAAGTAATAGCTTCTTCTTCTGCCCATCAGGTCTATCCGCACGAAGCTACCCACAATCAGAGAATCAATTATCCAGCAGATATCAAGGTTGGGAAAGGAACAATTTGAATTCTTTTCCACTAGCTCAGGGTGATGGAGATTCCATTTGGCGTTCCCAACAAACTATAAGTGGCTCCAATAGTTTCCGCCAACGGCATGGATCTGAATGGACACAATCACAAAATCGCTCATAAAGACCATCCTATATATCCCTTTTTTCATTTTTATGTGAAAGTGGGAAAATTTTGTTGAATATTACAAATTTGGGAACATGGTTTTTTTTAGTTGTTTGATTGATCGAAAAGCTTGCCTGCCATAAAGGTAAAACAAATAAGTCGTTGAATCGTGGATGACCTATGTGGTTTACAAGGAGAGATATATGTAATGCCTCCGAAATGTGAACTGAAATTACCTTACTAGGATGCCTGAAAGTTTGTTGGAAGAGGGAACTGAGCTTTGTTGCTTGAACTTAGATTCCCTATATTTGAGCTGTTTTGTAAAAAAAACATTCAGTTTTGGACACTCATCCGTTCTTGCTCATTTTATTGGTAGCATTTGCTACTACTTTGCTTACTCATGAAACATTGATTAATGATAATGATAATGATGAGGGGATTTGATATTAGTAATTCATATTTTGTCCATCATCTCACAATAGTCCTAATTATTGATTAACTTAAAACCAAATTATATCGTTAGAGTAATCTTTTTTATTAATCTAAAGTATGCTTTTAACTACAATAATTTATTTTGAGATAATAAAGTATGCATTAATTAGTTAACCAATAGTAAGGTTTATTTTTAAGAGTCATCATCATTCATCATCATCATCATAATACCCAGTGTATCCCACTCATAGAAAACTATGATCAGGGTCTGGGGAGGGAAGAACGACGGAAGCTTACACCCATAGAGGAGAGTGCGGTCAAAGAGTCCTCCGGCTCGAGAAAGGTCTTCAAAGAGAGAGAAACTTGCAATGTACAAATTGAATAGATGGAATACATACAAATAAATAAAATAAAGATAAAAGTAATGAAGGAGGCAAAGAGCGATAACTAAAGGCAACGAACAATAACAAACAATGGGTAAAAGTAGGAGTGTTCACCGGTCCAAACTCGGACCGGAAGACCGAAATCCCAAAAAATATAAGACCGGAAGACCGAAATCCCAAAAAAGTAGGTGAAGTTCATGCATGTAACTTTCAATCTGTTCCTCCCACGTTCTCCTAGGTCTACCTCGACTTCTCTTGTCCTCCACTGTGATGCATTCGATCCTTTTTACTGGGGTGTCATGTGTCTTTCTCTGTACATGCTCAAACCATCTCAACCTGTTCTCTCGCATCTTTACGAAGAGAGGTGCAACCCTTAACTTCTCTCCTGGTTTCTTATCCTATCCATCATAATATTACCACACATCCACCTCAGCATACGCAATTCTATTACTTCCATCCTTTGTTTGAAAATCTTCTTTACGGGCCTACATTTTGTCCCATTTAACAACGTCGACCTAATTACAATGCGGTAAAGTTTACCTTTTAATCTCCTTAGGAATTTTTTATCACAAAGCACCCTGGTTGCTGCTTGCCACATAAGCCAACCTGCTTGTATATGATTAGTAACGTCTCCATCAATCTCCACATTGCTCTAAATCACAGATCCCAAATATTTGAACTTGGACGTACAAGCAACAACCTCTCTCCCTATGGACACCTCTGGCTCTCCTATCGAATCTATCCCACTAAATTGCATCGCAAGTGTTCTGTCTTCGTGCGGCTTATGCGCAACCCCTTACCCTCCAAGGCTTCCCTCCACTTTTCTAATTCACTATTAGCCTCCTCCTTGGTTTTCGTGGCCAAAACAATATCGTTGGCGAAAAGCATGCACCATGGTACGGTTTCCTAGATGGATTTAGAGATTTCTTCCATAATGACCGTAAAAATGAAAGGACTTAGTGTTGATCCTTGACGTAGTCACACTTTAATTGAGAAAGACTATGTCATTATTAAAATGTCAATATACGTAAACTATAAATGAATTGAGATGTCAATAGATGAACTCTCTTTGAAATTTTAATCAAATGAGACAATCCAAAAGTTCGGATCTTTAAATTTTAATCGAAAGTTGGAATTTTTAGCATCAAATCGATCAAGTTGGGATATTTAAAGTAATTTTCCATAAAAATGTAATGACATGTATCTTGCGGCACACTTTATTGCTTTGTTAAAAGAAATAAATAGAAACTTCCATGATTGCATGGAAAGCAGTTGAGATGAAAAATAAGCTCTCTAGCAATGACACATGGCAAAGAATTCTATTGCTTTAGTATAAGTTATGATTATGATGTGTACATTATTATGGCATATGTGATCATTATTAAAGTATAAGTGATTATTATTACTACATTATTTTTCCACTAATAGATTATTATTCTCATTTAATTAAAGAAGCATAAAAGAGGTCAATAGTAAGCATTATGCGGTCAATTTTAGGTGCTATGTGATTGATTTTAGGCTATATATGATTGTTTTTCAAGGTGTATGTAATTGATTTGTGATGTATGTGATCCGTTTTAAGCTGTATATATATGACACATTTTATGATGTATGTGATCTATTTTTATCTGTTAGCTAATGTGTTCATTTTTAAGCTATATGTGACAAATATTTAGCTAAATGTAACAATTTTAAGCAATATGTGGTTATCGTGAGTTATCTCATATATAATGTCCTAATATTGAGGTGGCCGCATATGAGACTTACTGTTTAAACTTTGGTTTTATGTTTTTTTGTTTCTTTGTAAAAAAATTAACATTGTTTTTGAGTTTGTATTTGGTAACATTGTTTTTGAGTTTGTATTTGGTTTCAATAAAGAAAACCAAAAAACAAACTAAATTCAATTAAAATAAATTTTATAGTGCTTATAGATTAAGAATAGAGATGCTCAAAACAAATCGACAATTTGATATTAACTCGTCTTTGTAATTAATCCTAATTCACGGAGGTTTAACATCGCCATTTAGGAAAAAAATCAAAAAGATTTGCACATTTAATTTTTCACAAATCTCTGTAAATCTTCAAGAAACTATCAAGAAATTTGATATTTAATCTGTAAAAACTTTAAAAATCTCTCTAATGGTGGTTTAATAAATGAAAAACGACCTTTTTTTTTTGAAAATTCGGGAAATATATATAAAGCAAAGAGAAAACAACACCAACACTGAATCTTGGAAGCCCAAAACTTCCGGCATAAAAAATCCGTGAAGGAAAAAAACCATTGGTAGAGGGGACCAAGAAACAGGCCACTCAGAAACGGCCTAATAGAGCTTTTTCACATTCAATTCTTCACAAATCTCTGTAAATCTTCAAGAAACTATCAAGAAAATCGATATTTCATGATTTTCATCCGTAAAACTTCACAAATCTCTCTAATGGTGGTTTAATGAATGAATTTAGCATGGAAACGGCTTGATAGACATTACAAAGAGATGTAGACGAGGATTTAATGTCAATTTATATATCACATTTTTAATGCTAACATATTCAATTTGAACTTAATGCATTGCAATAATTCTATTCAATCTAAATACTTATCTTTAAATCGATCATTGAAGATTATAAGCTCAAAATTGAGTTAGATTATAAAATCAATTGTCAAAGTACATGTCATAATTGAACTAATAACATATTCAATTTGAACTAATACCAATACATTATTTTTATTGACTTTGAATACTTATTTTTAAAACGATAATTAAAGCGTATAGGTTCAAAATTGAATTGAATAATATAACATCAATTGTTAATTTATACTTCATGTAATAATTTGACTATTAAGATATTCAATTTGAACTTTTTACAAAATATATATAGATGTGTTTAACAATGGCTGAAATGTAATCTTTAAAAATGAAAAACTGTAAGATAAAGGTGAAATAAAGAAGGGAAGGAAGTAGATGTGATATCACACGTGAAATTGGGCTGGCCCAAAATGACGATCTCATAATGTGACCGTCTCAAGTCTCAACCAAGTATATGCGTTGTTTTTATTTTATGTTAATAACAACCGAACCGAACCGGAAGGCCCTAATTTAGGATTTAAAAAAAAAACAAGATATTCCGATATTCCAAAAATCATTCGACACTTCCTTAATTCTGAAAACCCTAGAAGTCTTCATTTATATAAATAGCAAAGAGCAATCCCTTTTACGCCCTCCCTCATTTTTTCCTCTCTTTGGTTTGCGCTTCAGCGTAAGTATTCAGCAACTTCAATCCATCTTCCAAGAGAGAGAAAAAGTCTGTAACCATGCTCGTTTACCAAGATCTTCTTAGCGGTAACCTTCCTCTTCCACTCCTAAGATCTCAATTTCTATTAATTTCTCTTTATTCGATTATGTGATGAAGTTTGTGATTTTGATTGTTTATCGTTGAAGATAAGATCTTTGAGATTTGATTCGTTTTACGGGTTGAGTTTTTGGGTAGGGTTTTGAAAATTTTATTTGTTATTTAATTTGATTATGAATCTGCTTGATTAGTTTTGTTGAGCAGATCTGATACGGGGCTGATTGCTCTTTTCTGATTTTTTATGGCTAAAGTTAGGGTTTTCATGCTTGTTTAGTTCGATAACAATATTCGAATTAAAATTTTTGTATAGATGATAATGGGGAACTATGTGCTGCTAGTTGTTTTGTGAGGTGTTTATTTAATACCGTAGTTTCATAATGGGATGGTACTGGGTACCTCAATTTTATATTGGATCACACTCCTTTTAGAATTTCAGATTTGCTTTGTTCTGTTCCCTTACCTGCTGTTCGTATTACTCTACTCGCTGCTACTAATTATAATTTGATCTATAAAATCTTAGCCTAGTTGTATCAATCTCAGTTTTTAGATTACTATCCTTATCAGCTTTGAGTTGTAATAGATGTTGTATGTGTTTTGTTTTGTTTTTGTTTCATTTGTTGATTCATCTCCAATTCAATTATTAATTGTGTTATTGACAAATCTAGGTGATGAGCTTCTTTCCGACTCATTTCGGTATGAAGAACTCTTTGAGGGATGCCTTTGGGAAGTAGAAGGAAAAGTAAGACTTTTTTTGTACATAATGTTGTTGATGTTCATACATAACTAATTGTGTTATTTGCTATTTGTTTGGGTTGAAACTTGATATAAAGTTGATGTGGATTAATGTGATATATTACGTTGTAGTGGGTTCAACAAGGGCCCGTTGATGTCGATATTGGAGCCAACCCATCTGCTGAAGGTGGTGAAGATGAAGGAGTGGATGACCAGGCTGTCAAGGTCGTTGACATCGTCGACACTTTTAGGCTTCAGGTAACAATCTGTTAGTTTTGTGGTCATTAAGGCCAATTAGTTTATGTTCTGTATTGCTGATCCTTTTTCTTTATCTATCCAGGAGCAACCTCCTTTTGACAAAAAACTATTTCTTGGATGGGTGAAGAAATATATCAAGAATTTGACTCCCAAGCTAGAGCCAGAGGCAGCTGAGGTCTTCAAGAAAAATATTGAACCAGCAACCAAATTCCTTTTGTCAAAGCTCAAAGACCTTCAATTGTATGTCTTCTTGTCCATTGATCACTTTATTTGTCGCAATCCGACTTATGTTTTTCCATGGTAGTCTAGAATAAATGCGTGTATCCCATCGTGCAAGAGATAGGATAAAATATACTATGCATATTAAATGGAGAATGTTATTTAGTGTTTATTGAGATTTTTGAGTTTCAGTTATATGTAGGGATGACAATGGGTCGGATTTGGCTCGGATTATACATACAATAGTCGGCTTATTTTTTTCATTCGACCTCTGCTCGGAGTTAGATTATGCATAATCTAAGTTTGCCCTAACTCAAACTCTCGGACCTCCAACGGAGTCGGATTATTATCAAACTTTATCGTTTGTGATATTATTCCAATGATTTTAAAGCATATAAAGTTATCAAAATATATATATTTTAAAATACAATTTATCAAAAAAAAATAGGTACGTTAAATTCAAATTTAACAAGAAATAGTCCTACTACCACAATATAACAAAAATTTCTCGCATTTTGATTTTGCGTTTGATCTGATTTGTTGTATTTTGATTGAATAATCTAAATAAAAATACCAAGTAGTTTTTCAATATTGTAAATTACAATTAGTATGAGAGAGAGTTTGAATTAGCTACATCTAGAGTTTTAAAGAAAACAAAATATTGGGATAAAAGTCAAATTTAAAGTCTGATTTCCTTCATGGTCGGAGTTGGGCCGGAGTGTTGGATTTTTAATAAGGTCCAACTCTGGTCTGTCCCTAAGTCGGACTTGGATCGTAAATTCGAAGTTAAAATCAGATAACTTTTTCCTCGGACTCATCGGTTTATTTTCCTCAGATCGAGTTAGACTACTATTGGGATTCGGATTGAATTGCCCTGCCGTTGAATTATGACATGTTTACGTGTTTGTTCAGTGTCAAATAAGATTGGCTTTTTGATCCCTCAATCTCATCATATGGCTTGTCGCCTGTTTGTTCAGTGTCGAAGTGTCAAAATTTGATCTGCCGTTTTCCTCTTTATTACTTTAAATTGATCTTTTATTTGATTTTCTCTTTTTTTTTTTCGGATTGATCTTTAGTTATATGTTGAAATATGACTTGTCTGCTTGTTTGTTCAGTGTCAATTAGATGTGCCGTTACCTCTTTTTTATGTTTAAATTTAGGTTGAGCGTATTTGATCCCTACTCAAACTCAACATAACATAGGCATTAACTTTATCAAGCCGCATCGGATCATGAATCTTTGTTTGGATCTTTCTGCTGAATTTATGTTAGGAAATACTAGTGTGAAGTTTTTTAGTGGATTTCTGGATTGGTTGTGGTTGTATGATAATGTGAACATATCTATCAAGTTGCATATGGATTTGCACATTGTCGGTTTTGTAGCTGCCGATTGTCAAATACGCTAACATTTAGTTTTCGGTTGTGTAGCTTTGTCGGTGAGAGCATGGCTGATGACGCTTCCATGGTCTTTGCATACTACAAGGACGGCGCTACCAACCCAACTTTCTTATACTTTGCCCATGGATTGAAGGAAGTCAAGTGCTAAGGTGGAAGATGAAGTGGTGTTTTCCCAATCTTAGCCTTTTAACTAATTTGTTTTGGTTAAAATTTTATCCTTTGCAGTATTTTTGGTAATTTCAGTGTTGGAACTCTAAATATTCTGAGAATGATGTAAACTTCTCGTGTTTTTACTGTTTTGTTCTGTTGAGTTTTGGATATATTGATATTACTACATCTGCTCCAGAATTGACTCCCAACTATTGGGCGTCTCTCTTTCATTGTCATATTAATTATACTCATCTGTCCTGAAGAGGATTTTTTTTAAAAAAGTAGTAATGAATGAAGAGAGAATAAATTGGATGGATGAATTTAAAAGAGAGTTAAAATTTATAAATGAGAGTAAAAGAAAAGGATAGACTATTGTCCAAAAATAGAAATGATGCAAATTGGGTGTGATATATTATATTAAAATGGAAAATACTTCCATCGATTATACTTATGAATATGCGTATATTTCCTCCGTTTCATAATACTTGCTATATTTCACTTTTTTATGCAAATCAATGCGCAATTTTGATTATTAATATCTTAAACTACACTTAGCTAAAAGTTATAAAAATTTAATATTGTGAAAGTATGCGATTAGATGATTCAAACAAGATTCTATTTGACTATATTTTAACTTACACATTAGTCGTAATATGTAAAATAAGCTTAAACGATGAATAGTGCACAAAATCGAAATGTAGCAAGTATTTCGGAACGGAAGAAATATAAATTTACTGAAAGTGTAGAGATGTCTATTGTGCAAATCGAAAACCCGTACATGATCTTAGGTGAAGCGGTGTGGTTTTTACCAGATCCTAAAGTGACTTCTAGGGTTGGGTATGGGTATTGGAACCTAAAGATTTAGACCTAATTCAACCCTAATTTTAAGGGTATGAGGCCATCTACTTTTAAATTCTATGGATCTAGGTTGGATTTTGGTATATGATCTTAGTGTCCGGGTTCGGGTTGAGACCCAGATCCACCCCATGGAGCCATTTACATCTTTTTTTTTTTGAAAAAATTATATATTAGCTATCATGTGTATTTTATTATTTAATTTACAATTTTGTTATATTTTTTATGTGATTTTGGATTTTTTCGGTTCATGTAATTTAAAATGTGGTCATTCTATCTATACTTAAAAATTAATAACTTAATAAATATTTCATTATAAGAACTTGAATGTTGGAAAAATTCATATATTTCGCTCAATTAGTATAAAGTATTAGAAGATCTTTGTCAGTCAAAAATATTTAAATAATTTTATGTGTATGGTCGAAAGTTGTACTTCATCATATATAAAAAAAATTTAGAATAAAGAAAATAAAATTGTTCTAGATCCAGATCTAGACCCTAGATCCGCCAAACACGGGTCCCACATTTTCATACCCTATGGATTCGGGTCCGGGCTTGAATCCAATAAAAAATAGGGTTTGGTTCAGAATCTTTCTGAACCCGAATCAGATCCGACCCATGTCCATCCCTTTTGCTTCGAGAACAATGGATGGCAAAAATAAAAGTCACGAAAGAGATCCTAAATTACAACAAAGCCACGCTTACACTTAGATGCTCTGAGTGAATTAAACAAAATTAGTTTTTGAGATTATACTTGTGTTTTATTATTCTTAACTTGTTATTTTGAGATTAGCACTATGTTTAAATATCAAGTTTAGATGGGAAAGAAAGGGAAGAAAGAGGAAGGGAAAGTGAATTGTAAATTATTCTTAACTTGTTATTTGAGATTAGTGTTTTTCTTCCAAATTTTTTCATCTTTAGAGGGATTATATTTATAGCCTTTACAAAATTCATCCATATTTTTCTTTCAAATTCTTTCCCACCAAATCCTTTCTCTCTTTTTACTATCCGAACAAAAGATCCTTTATCCTTTTAAATTCCTTCCATTCCTTTCCCTCTATTTCTTTATATCCAAACATAGTGTAAAAGTTTTTATTTTTAAATCAGTTTTATTTTTAATTAGTGGTATAATGATTTGGTCACCAATGATTGAATTATGTTGTGAATTATTGGAGAGCTCATAAATGTTCTTAATGTTTGATGTATTATTCCCTATATAAAAATCATTTTGGGGTTAAATTTCACAATTGGTTTAAAATTATAGGACATTGACTAAATTTCCAATTAGTAAATACTTGATTTGATGCCTCTTATTATGTGTGATTCATTATCATTGTAGGATTAGCAATTTTGTTCCTTTGAATTTGCGTTAAAGAGAAAATGAGTTATTTTAAGAAAAAAAGTTAATTTGTCCAAATGAGTAGAGAAATCAATCGAGTGAATTAAATTGAATTGAGTGAATGAGATTAAAAAGAAAAAACATCTAATAAGAGTTTAACCCTTGTTTGTTTTTATTAGTACAACGAACAAAATAAGATAAAGGTATGATTTCTTTTGAAAAAAATATATCACTAGCAACGATTTAGTGATAATTTGTTTAAAATCAATTTACTCAGTTTGATTTGCTCTCAATTCTCTTCAAAAGCAGGTTTAGCATAAATCCGATAATTATTATTAGTATAAGAATCATAAATCAAATTTTAGTTAAATGATCAATACCTAAAGATCAACACTTATATATCCATTTACCCAAATTTCATAATACTAAATAGATTTACATAATTTTTAAGACGATGTAGCGATGATGATCACGAATCAAGAAGATAGTGACTAATGAAGGTGAATAACCGATGCTGATGAAATAGACGCATACAGTTGAACACGATTGTGAACCAAGACGTTGAACAATGATGATCATGATAAGGTTAATGCTTCGGCAGGGGAAATGCAGTTTATGGTAGTGATGACACGGTTGGTACCAACGAACAAGCACCGACTTAAGACACGGACACAAATACGTTTATTCCGAGAATTAATTTTGCCCCACGCTTAATTATTTTACTTTGTTATTAAAATTTAAAAAAGTTTTTTTTCATATCACAGCCGCGAAAAAACCCTTGATTTTGTAAAAGAATCAGATATAAACTGAAATTGAGGATATAGTTCAATCAATACAGAAATAGATTATATTGTCCGTCTATTTGCAGAAGTAGAGTTCCAAACTAAGTGTCAATTCCTAAGCGTAGTAATTCAAGCTTGCTTTCTTCTTTGCTTGTACTTGAATGATCCCTTCATTGAAGTCCTCATGGTTGACCTGGAAACAATATTTTTTATATATATAAATAAATAGGATCATAACAACACATCTCAAAGACGAGAAGAGAAAACGATGAGATAATCAAGACAAGAATAGAATAAACAATAAAAGAGAGGAGGATAAAATGAAAGGACATGAACCTCTGTGGCATCCCGTCGAAGGGCTAACATGCCTGCCTCGACACAGACGGCCTTCAACTGAGCACCATTGAAGTCATCTGTTGAGCGAGCCAATTCCTCAAAGTTCACATCAGAATTGACATTCATCTTTCTTGAATGGATCTGCAAGAGAGATTAAAAGAAAACAATAATTTTCCTAAAAGCTATTGAAGATGCCCTAATATTTTTGAAGATTGTTGGACACAAATACCTGTAAAATCCGGGCTCTAGCCTCCTCTGTAGGATGGGGGAATTCAATCTTACGGTCAAGTCGACCAGAACGCATGAGTGCAGGATCCAGAATATCTGCCCTGTTTGTAGCGGCAATGACCTGCAACAGATAGATTGAAAATTATAATCCAACATCATATTAAGAAAAAGAAAAAAGGATTTCCTGGTATAGAAGATATATGCAACCCGACTACCCGAGTCTTTTTTCTTTTACTTGTTCAAAGCGTAGGAAGATTTGATGAACTACCCAATTACCTTAATCCTTTCATCACTACTAAAGCCGTCAAGCTGATTCAATAACTCCAACATTGTTCGTTGCACTTCTCTGTCACCACTCACTTCACTGCAGTACAAAAAGTACATAGTTAATTAGCACAACTTAATAGAATCGATATTGAAGACAGAGAATGTCTCGATCTCAACATATAGATTATTCCAGCTTTTGATTGCTTGAATCGATTTCACCAAGTAGACTAACTGAGTGCAATAGATTATGTAATGGTTATACAGATGCTCACCTGTCAAATCGTTTGGTACCAATAGCATCAATTTCATCAATGAATATGATGCAAGGAGCCTTCTCTTTTGCAAGCTCAAATGCATCACGTACAAGCTTTGCACCATCACCAATGAACATCTAAACATAAAAGAGGAAAACAGAAAACACCTAGATTATAATACTGCAAAATAATCTGCTAACCTATAAAATGCTTATGCGTAACGGGTTTAATAAGATTTTCAACTTTTTGCTACAGCAAACAAAGTCAAAAATCAGGAAATATGTTTAGCACGCAACAAACTTTGAGTGCCAACAAGAGTACGAAAACACAACTAAGATTCTCACAGCTGCCACATTAACTAGAATACCAGACAACAGCACCAACAATTCAAGGCTTTGAGGCCAAATAAGAGAGAGAAACAAAAATGTACAGAATGAAATCCATTGTAAATGAAATTTCTAGGCTTCAGGCAAGAATCACTTGTAATGGCAAAATATATATTTTTGTAAGATTCTAGGAGGTGATGCTTTATGCATGTTTTTTGCAACTCAATTGGGTTTTTTTCTCTATGAATTTGAGACTAAGTTGAGACTTGAGCAGGATCCATCGCAGATGGTATATGCAAAAGTCACACATAAAGGAGCTGTTGCGTCAAGGACTCAAAGTTACAGGAAAGAAAAGGCAACAAATGGCACACCATTGCCGCATTGCTCTATACTGCTAGCCGGCTAACTTGTACAACCTTCTCTACACAAACAACAGCCACAAACTCCTAGAAAAGAAAAAAAGTGCATCGACAATAACAAAGAGAAACTCAATTATGATTTCTTTTCTATCCGAAGGACCATCGCCGATGTGAAAATGACCAATTCCACAGCCGTTTTGGCCTCCAGCAACAACTTTGCAATAGCCTCAAATCTCAACCAGATGAGGTTTGTTGCATCTTTCCTTTCAAAACCAAGTTCTACCCCTCTAATGAGCACTGTTGCACATATCAAGACCAACATAATAGATAACCTACATCTTATCCTTAATTTGTGCTTATTTTTGAGTAATTGGGTTAATTGTGGGTATTATTGACTATATTCGTTCAAGATTTGTGTCTAATACAATTGCAGGGCACTATGAAAAGAAGAAAATGGTGTTCATGAGTTGAAGAATGGGAAGAGGTCGCAAAATTATCCTAAGTACAAAGCATACTCGGCTTTTGGGAAATAATGACCCAAAGCTGAGTTGGCAAAAGCTGTTGGCTTGAGTATTCGTGAAATGAAGGAAACCCGACTCGGCTTCATCAAGTGTATACGCCACACCGAGTCGGCATTAATCTCTGGAAAATCAATGTTTTTCTAAGCTGACTCAGCTTTCAATCCATCAAAGCTTACGTCGAGTCAGCATTACATTTTGGAAGTTTGGCAGACTACAAAGCCGACTCCACTTTCTGACCCTTGAACACGTCGTCGAGTCGGCGGTAAGTTCTGGAAAAAGTGGGTTTTTTCGGCGCCTGAAGCCGACTCGTTGTTTAGCCCTGATCTGACAGCATTTTCCTCCCTCACTTTGATGATTTAATTTATTTTATTTTTATTTTATTATAAAAAATTCAGTTACTTTTTAGGAATTCGTCCCCAGATTTACCAATTAGTATAAATAGGGTATTTGACTAATGCTTAATTTATGTTATTATGCCCTAATTTCTTAGTTTTGAGTTCTTAGTTTTAGAAAGTCAGTTTTTATGTTTTCCATTGCTACTTCCATTTATTTTCATATTTAGTTACATTCCAATTTGTAAGTATCTTTATTTTACTCTTCAATTACTTGTTTGATTGTCTTTGATTACTTATTTACATCATGTTTAGTATTATAATTAGGGTTTTTGTTATTGTTGATTTCATGTTAGTTTCTTTGTCTTGTGAGTAGATTATCTTTATAGAGTTGAAGGATTGACCCTAATTTGATATATGGTATGATTTTATTTGATTAATTGTATGAAATTTGAATCTATGATTGAATCTATGTTCAATGAACCTTAGTTTAAATATCTTTATGAACCTTTTTAATATAAAGGAAGTTTGAGATTACGATTAATTTAGGATTGGATATATATAAGTTAAATACATACTAATTAGCCAAACGGAAATTTGAAGATTAATATTAGTAAGGTCTTTAAAAAATATTAATCGATAGAGCGGAAGCTTGAGATTAATTTAGATCACTTTTAATCATGTTAAAGATTCAGTTTCATATAATAAAAAGAATAATGGATTTCCATGCTAGAATTAGGTGATTCCTGAATCCCAATATCCTAGACTTGTTTTACTATTGTTATCTTCATATCGAATTATTATTCTTGCTTTATTTATTTGTTTCATATGCATCATTTTAATTATTTATCATAATAATATTAGATAAACTAAATTCATATTGCTTGTTTGAGATCCCTTAGTTCGACCTATATTGCTACACGTACACTATGCGCTTGCGGTTAAAATAAAATTTCCTAACAGCAACTTCATAAGAAAAATCAAAAGCACTCCTCCCTATAACCAACGTACTAAATAAAGAAGTACCCTTTCTTGATTCCTATCGCTATAAACTTTCTTCGTTACTCTGCCTTCCACTCTCAGAAACAAACAACACCTAGCTAGAAATTGGAGAATGGAATTGGGATAAATCTCCTTGAATAGGTAGAATCCCTACATTAGTTCTTTGAAACTAGTGAGCCATTGAAAGCATTCTCCATACAATTCCTTGAATACTCCAAAATTTTGATCGTCCATAACATAGATTGAATACACTTCTGATTCCAAAACTCAGAGCCACCAAAAGATAATTTTTTGTTTAAATCCTAATATCTATGTAATTCTTTTCAGTAGTACAGCAACAAAGAAAGCACTGCTTATAACAGACAAGTAAAACAACATAGTTTAGATATTTTGTTCAACAAAATGCCAATGTAGACTAAATCAGCTAACATAAGCTTAACGTTCAAAAAACGTGTGCACTGCCAAATTTACAAATGATCATAATCTCAATAGTTAAACCCATTGCGGCACACACATTATCTTGACTTAGTCTCTTAAAGCATGGTACAATAGGTAGAGGACACAGCAATCAAAAAGAACTATTGTAGAAGATTTGAGTTCCTGATCTTTAAAATCTGGATTCTGGTCACTAGAAACCTTTCTAAAACAGAAATTAGAAACTAACAATATCATCATATTCTTCAAAAAAAAAATATGAATTTTGTCACGGTTGCGGACTTGCGGTATGCTCACAAAACAATTTTGTTGTCAATGCGGATGATTGCAGTTGTCACGACATAATTTTTGGCCGCGACAAGCGCAAAAATCTTTACAATACAGAACTTCAATAGAATTTTAAAACACTCAAAAGTTCCAATTGGCAGAATTTTAACATACAAAAGCAAGAGAGACGCTCCAAACAAACCTGGACAAGTTGAGGGCCAGCTAACTTAAGAAAAGTGGCATTTGTTTGCGCAGCACATGCTCGTGCCATGAGAGTTTTTCCTGTTCCAGGAGGACCATACAAAAGCACTCCTTTGGGTGGACGGATTCCTATTGTCTGAAAACGCTCCTTGTGAGTCATTGGCAAAACTATAGCTTCAACAAGCTCCTGGATCTGTAGAAATCAAAACCTTATTTCATAAATACAGAAAATAAAAGCCTTTTGCTGAAGGTAAAGTACAAGTGGAAACATAATTGCCTGTTTTTCAAGGCCTCCAATATCACTGTAATCCTCAGTTGGTTTCTCGTCAACCTCCATAGCCTTTACTCGAGAATCATATTCTGATGGCAACGTATCCAGAATAAGATAACTATCTTTGTTGACTCCTACTAAATCACCAGGCTTCAGCGTATCAGGATCAACCAGTCCAACAACAGGAAGAAATATTGTCTGCATACAGACAGAAAATCATTCAAAAATTTTGTAAAAATAAAATCTGAACATGATAAAATATCGGCATTACACATAAAAAGTGTATCCTGCACAAGGGCCATTGAAGAACAAATAATCAAATCCGCATTTTCTAAGTCACACAAGAAGAAAACGGATTAAATAAGATAGTACACCTGTCTGGTCGATGTTTTAAGCACAACACACTTCCCTTTTCTTTGGGAGTCAAGATCAACATTGGCACCATCTTCTTCAGCTTCGTCTTCAGGGTTCATTTCCAATATCTGTTTTAGATGAAAGAGCAGGAAGTAAGAAAGAAATTTGCCTAGTTAACCATTTTGGTGAACAAAACACACTCCAATCTCTCAATAAACATTATTCACATTCCATGCCATCTAAAATGAAATCCAAAAATAGGAGCCGATTCACCATCATCATCGTCATCATCATTTGTAAACAAAAAATTTGTACACAAATTAACCACAGAAACTCAGGCAATGACAAAAACTCAAATTGCTTCTTGTTTTTTAATGTAAAGAAAATATGTTATATTCTTCAATTCAGCAAACAAAATCATTCTAGAAAAAAAATTATCTAGAAGACTAGAACTATGATTTAATTCCTGAGCCTAAAACATACAATCATTGCAAAAGTCAGAGACTCGCATAAAATGAAAATCTGCACTTGAACCTAAGTCCAATGTTAGCAATTTAGCATTTGAATCAATGTAACAGATGGACAAGTATCATGGTACAGTTCAAGATGTACACTAGTGATGCTATGATTATTCGAAATGAAACATACACAACATCAAATATGACTACATATTCTTATCTTGCATTAAGATTGGATGCAACAATTACTACTACCCAATGCATATAATATCCAAAATCCAAAAAACACATCTTATAAAAAGCTAACTTCGATTCATGATTCTATAACACACAATTAGTATTTTCCTAATGTACAGCTATACACCATCAAAAAGGTGTTTCTGGCAGGACAAACATCAATAACTCAATAACTCAATAACTCATCTTGCTTCAAAATACTCTACTACATGTAACTAAATTCCATACACAATCACATCAAAATCCAAATCTATCAAGCACGATTGCTGTTCTCATTTTCACAAAACCTAATTATACTGAAACTACTCACACAAGCAAAAGCGCAACTTTATCAAACAGATAATTGAAAAATAATAGTACCTCAACGATATTACCGACGAGGTAAGGAAGTTGCTTATTAAGCTTGATTTTTTCTTGATTCTCCTTTATCTTCTCTTTAAACGCATCCAACTCTAAACTTGACCTATGTACGTCCTCCTAATCAACAATAAACCCCAAAAATCAAATGGCGAACAATGGAGTATATAATTTTTTGCAAAATTCAAATCCTAAATCGAAATTCAGCCTTTCCGAACAAAGAACATCAATAGAAATGAAGAGAGGAAGCATACCTTAAGAATGCGAATCTCATTGTCAAGAATGCGAGAAGCCCTAACAATATCTTCGGTGGTCAAATGAGCGAGCTGATCTTCCTCCAAGTTAGAATCTTCCAACATCGCCGACGCCATTGAAACAAAAGAGAAGATAGACGGCGAGCAGAGATGAGTAGAGACTGTGTCTTGCGCAAGAAAGGAACCAAAGATCGGTAATTTAGAATTCAGCGAGTAATAAAGAGTAGACGAAAACAGATTTTTATACGAAAATTTAACAAAAATATGATCTTTTAGAATATTAGATTAGAATGAGACTTTTCTTCAAAAAAAAATAAATTAGAATGAGACTTTATCTAAAATTTTATCTAAAATTTATAATATAAATAAAAATATTATTTATGGGATCAATAAAATAAAACAATTCAAAATGATAAATAGAAATTGAAAAATGTTAGAGAACTTTGATGAACGATAGGAAATGCAACGAACTAGCAAATGTAAGAACGAAAAATAAAATTGCAAAGAGACACAAAGATTTATGGAGGTTCACCCAATAATGGTTATGTCCTCCGTGGTGCGTAGTTGCTTGCCTGTATTATATTATGTGATCAAATCACTCTTACAATAGAGAATTACAATAATGTAAGAGATAAAACAAAAGGCTATGTGTTTGGCTTAGGGGTTGTGTTTGATGTGTTTGTTTGATCACTCTAACTCACTATTTATAATGCAAGATCACTATTTAAGAGTTACATAAGAATCAATGTGGGTAGCAATTGACATAATAAACAGCATTAAGAGACTTGACCAGCTGATATTCAATGAGTTGTAACTACCCAAAGTACTTGATCCGTCAAAAACAACATCCTATGCTGTCAGAGGGTCCGCTCGACCAGGTCGAGCGAAGCAGGTGGCTCGAGCAGCGGATCGAGCGGAGAAACAGAACTAGTGGATACATTCTCACTTGTTGCTCGACCAAACAAAACATTTCGCTCGGGTCGAGCGACCACCAGATCCCTCCTGGACAGTTTCTGCTCAACTTTCATAGTAGAGCATCTTAACATTTCTGCATAACTCATCATAAAACCCTTCATAACTCATCATAAAAATCTCAATTAAGTGTCTAATCAATTCACCAATTAATCTTAACACTTAGGGGGTGTTTGGTATACAATTGTAATGGAAAGGGAAAGGAAATAAATACAAGTAAGGTAAAGATTCTAATAGTGTTACTTTGAAATTTTGTTTGGTAAGTATAGTAGTAAGGGAAATAAACCAATAAATTTTTGTTTCCACTTGATCATTAACGGTAACAATGTAACGTAATCCATTACCATTTGATAATCCATTCCGTTACTTTTCATGTCAAACAAACAAATAGTAACGATATCAATTAGTTATTTCCCTTTCCAGCTTAGAATTTAACCAAACTAAACACTCGCTTAATCTCCACATTCAACACATACATTAAGTTATCAACTTAAAACCCATTCATGACCTCTATAGAAATCCATTCCACAAGTCACCCATAAATGCACACATTAATGTGCACTCAAGTCACATATTCGTAACAGAAACAATTATATTTTTTTTTGAAATGAGAAACAATTATAATTAAAGGTTACTTAAAAAGTTAAAAGTATGAAATGGAGGGAGTATATTGAGGCCAAAGTCAATTTTATTAAAAAAAAATAAAAATATATACATTTTATTGAGTTCATCTTTAAGCATTGTGTTTGTAGGACATACTTTAAGTTTTTATCCAACCAATTTTTCTTCAATTATTTAGTAATATTTTTTCGTTAAAAGGTTATTCCCTCCCATCTTAAAAAATTGTCTACTATGAGTTTTTCACATAAATTAAAAAAGTTAGAATTTTTATAGTAAGTGGGTATAATTATAATTGAATAGTAGTGCGAATTAATGATTATAAATATGGTATTATGAAAGAGAAAAAACAATTAAATTAAAAATAAAATAAAGAAAAAAAGGAAATTATCTTTGTCATTAATATTAAGAGTATATTTGGAAAAAATGAGGGGATTATGTGGGTATATTTGAGAAAAAGATTTTCAAAAATAGAAAGTATTTTAAAGTGGACAAATATTTGAAACTATCTGTTATAGTAAGGTGGTCAAATATAAAAGAACGGAGGAGTATTAATCAAAAATTTCAATTTCTCTCCCAAACCTTTTATGTTAATATTAATTTATCTCTATTTATGTTGAATAATAATACCTTTTATTTTAATATTAATTTTGTTCTAATATTTTAATATTAATTTTAAATTAAATATTTTTGAAAAGTGGTCTTAAAGGGTAAAATCATCCTAAATTATCTTCTTGGTTTACATGACGTAAGCATGAGTACTCATTTAACAGAATTCTCAAAGTGTACCATAAAGATGATCACGACGTTTATTTATCGAAAAGAATGGAAGAGCCGATAAAAATCGGGTTAAATATATCTTCTCACTTTGGGTATTGATCAATCAGCGTATGAGCACTCGTTTTGATCAAAATTTTCAAACTAGGTGTGTATCCACAAGAATAACCTCAATGTTCGTTTTCCAAAAAAATTCTCAATGCTAGTTAAAAGTAAGATATTTTTTCTTTTACCTATCGAAAAGATCGGTGTGATAGCACCCATTGGAAAATATATGCAATGTACATAACTTTCAAAATGAAATGAAACATAACTACAATGTACATGATATAGAATTGCATATAACTTAGTAGAGTGAAACGAAACATAACTACAATATATAATTTATTTTATAATTTTTTTTCTTAATCTATACAAATATGTCAGAAAAGCCATGAACCACGCACGTATTATCTAGTTTTGAACATTACAAGCTACATCAATAACCCTTTCACACAGATGTCATCAATCTTTTTGACTGTACATTCCGACGTAATGCAAGACTATGCAAAGTTCAACGTTATGTTTGGATAACAATTTTAAAGAGAAAAGAAAGTGAAGGAGTGGAAAGGGAAAGGGAAAGGAAGGAAATAGAAATAAAAGGTAAACCTTTGTTGTTTGTTCAAGAGAAGGGAAGGGAAAAGTTCCCACCAAATCTTTCCATCATTAGAGAACACACTTAACAAAACTTATCCATGTTTTCCTTCTATATCCGTCCGCTCCTTTTTTATATCCAAACGAGTCCTTCATCTCTCCAAATCTCTTCCCTTCCCTCCATTTACTTAAACCCAAACGCAGTGTAAGAAAAATAGCACTACAACTTCCAATATATCTTAAACCGGTGGAAAACGCCAGCAACAACAGCCCAAAACAGGATTTCGGCAAAGATCACATACAACAAGATTCCGACCTTTTTCGAATGCCAAACACCGATGAAAATATGCTCTTGAATCCAATATATCTGCAACATATACACATTAGACCGGTTTGGCACATTACGCCTCAATATGCACGCAGAGGTTTCAGCAATCATGAAAACAGAAACGACATAATATGCGGGAATAAGCATGAACTGCACACCAAACATACCAGTGTATTATGAGGATTATCATAGTACCACCCATTGATGAACCCTGCGAAAATGCCCTCAGCAGCCAGAACAAACACAAGCATAGCATTCATGCCGATCCACTTGAATGGAAGAAACAAGTATTTCACCTCTAAAATGTCAACCTGCCACGAAATTCCTTCACATGTTAGAAATCGAGAACGAAAAGGTATGGGTTAGTAAAGACTAGACGAGAAATCATGCGGGTTTTTGATACAGTTGCTGAATGTTTGCTAAAGTATGTACCAGAACATAGAAGGCCGAGAATACTAAGGCTGCTGCACCGGATGTTACGCAAACATAGCTGAATGTATATAGCTGCTTGTTCAAAGGGATTGCTGCGTTTTTAGACACGAAAAAGATAAGAAAACTTTCAAGAGATAAATTGTCTGCAGAGAAACTGAGCTTCCCCTCCCCACCCCCCACCCACACACACCTATGTAATTTGGACTCGAGTACTGACGTTGAATATTGGTATGTGTCCAAGTGTTGAATACGTCGAGATATTCAATTTTACGCCTAAAATGAAGTGTCTAAGTGCTACACCAATGTCCAAGGATCAAGGAGCGGACACGGGTACACACATACACCAAAAAGAAAAGAAAGTTGTTTCGGTGTTACCATTGGTAAAATGAAGCAAGAATCCCAAGATAAGGAGAGAAATGCCCATCGAAACCCAATGCTTCAGCCTGCCCGTATGATTCTTTAAAAATTAAAGGGAGAAAATCAGATTTCATTTGAATGTAGAAAAGCATCATCATTCATCCATTTCAAATAAGCATTATGTTAATTTAAGACCAACCTGTATATGAATAAGTACATGGGCAAAATGAACTCCAACGATCGTTGAAAGTATGGCAGAGATGGAGCTGCATTTTCATGAACAAGTATGGTTTAAACTTTGAACAGGCCAAATCAGTATGTTTTCGCATGAAGAGTAACCACACAGAGATACCGAAACGGAAAAAAAAATTCCTCATGCCACAGCATTTCAATATAATCCATTTGTCTGATAGAACCGTGTAAATAAGAATATAATTTGTTTGTAATTTACTCCCACCGGGTGTTAATAGTTAATAGTTATGCAGAACTGAGTCCTTGTCATCTTTTTCTAAACATGTTTAGAAGGACAAATGATCTGATACACAACCAGAAAAGAAAAGGGTAAATTGAAGAAAATAATACATCGCCTAGCAATTATTGCCACTGAAAGATCACATGAAGAACTTTTTAATTAATGTACTTGTCCACGCCGAGTTTTCATATTCTGAAGTGGTGTATAATGTCATCTTTGATGAATTTTCAAACAAATAAAATTTAAAATAGGGTCGGAAAAACACTTACATCAGTTATATCAAACTCGGGTCAATACTGTTAAATAACAAAGCTCCTACCAACTTAACCATTAATAGATACATTTTAACAAACCTCAAAATTCCTTCAGGCTCGAATGGTGCATGACACCAGGATGGAGCATTTTCCAAAAGAGGCCCCTCGTAAGGAGAGTTTGCTGTGCAAGCCTACATTTCCAATAAGCACATAAGAAATATACCTCTCTTTAACAATATGGATGAAACTAGAAGTATATGATAATATTCCCGAGAAATAATAAAATATGACACTATTTTTTGGTCTGTTAAAGAGGAAAAGGCCATCTGGGCATGCCCCACTTATCTCAGGTAAAAAACCGGCCCATGTAGCAGCCAGACCACTGCCCATAAGACCTACCCCGTTCTCGACAATTCATGAGAGTTGCACCTGGAGCATACCCTTCAATTGTGGGGTAGTTCCCAAATGAGCTTACCCCTATGCTTTGTTTATTAGACTGATTTTTCACAATACTTTAATGCTATGTTTGGGAATGAGGATTTCATTTGAAAATATAGATTTGACTCAAAATCAGTGTTTGGCAAATACTAGAATTTCAAATTTAGATTTGAGTCAAATCCACAATTGTTATCAAAATGATTTAAAGATGAGGATTTGAGAATGACCTCCCTAGCCTTGTCATTCACAAATTCTACATTCATGATTTCATAATTGAAATCATTAATTTGAAATGAAATGCTAGTTTCCAAACACAACCTAAGTTTATTCTATCTTATTCTTTCATTTTTTTTACCTAAAAAACATGCACAGGTTCGGATGTTCGATCATCACTCACCTTAGATCTCCTCCACGCTGGATGATTATACAAATGATTGATACCAAGAAGTTTTCGATCAACATAACCAACAGCATTACAAGGAGGATTCAGCTTTCCTCTCACCCCGCACATCACCTGAAACAAAATAATTGTTACCGAGCTATTCAAACCAATGTAGTTCCGTAGGAATTCTGAAAATAAAGCAAATGGAACAAGGATTAAGGCTAAATAAATTGACTTGGTTTTCATCAGTCATTAAATGACAGTAAGGGAATGAATTAGCTCATGTGTTCCCTGTACTTGAATCCTACACTTACACAACTAAATTTTTATCGTACATTATACAGGATCTAGAAAGGTCTACAGTAGAGGTCGTTTACTTAAAACCCCAATGCATACAAGGAAAGGGCGAGGGACCTAAAAGAAGAAAACAAATTCTTTATTAAGACCATCTCATCATGATACGGCTTGCTTGCCAAATATTTAGTTTTTCAAAAAAAAAAAAAAAGAAGAAAAAAACAGTTTTTCATTTACTTAATTAATTAACTTTTTTTAAAAAAAGACATTAATTGGACTGCTTGTATGGATCATCTCATGGTGAGACAGTCTCATACAAGACGCACTGAAAGAAAATTAATTCATGGTTTAAACAAAAGTATCAGTTTGACATTTTGTAGTTCATAAGTACTAATATATGAACCTTTTACACAAAATATATAGTTTTAGCAAGGCAAATTCTAAGTATGTATGGCTAACCGTGAAATGCCTTCCATTATCAGGGCTATCCACATTCTGAATGGTGAATTGCCAATCTGGGACATATAATCCATAGAGTAGAGACCAGTATATAATAAGAACACATGCTCCAGCAACCCTACCAATCAGAGAACATTTATAAAAAGAAAATCCATATTTGCAAGCCAAGAGTTGATGACATAAAAATGATCCATAATTACTTATCTTATGAACTATGCGTACCATTGTCGGCAGTATAACTTAAAAATGAAGAATCGGCCAGGTAATTGACTCATGACTTGAGATGATTTTGTGGCAATCTCCAAGAAGGCAACAACCAGATACGAAAGAGCGATTCTCTGGAAAGTGACAAGGTTTAGTTCATCAAATACAAATCCATTTCAGAACTACAATTTCATGTGGAAATGTGACTTAGATCACCTGAAGAATTCCACACCATCGTATTCTTTTCATGTCAACTCCATATGTGAGTTTATCGGGAGCATGAGAGTACCCTCCTACATGTCATAGGAATTCTAAAATCTTGATTTTTTTTAATGATTCAGAAATTAAAATTAAAAATAAAAGACTGCACATGTTTATAGCATACTGCTCTTAGATGGCGGCAATGGTAATGAATTAATTTAAGTAATTTTGTATAAAAAGTACCATGTCAACATCTATGGTAATGTGATTACATCCCTTTTTTTTTTTTTACTTTTTCTTATCTATAGTCTATTTCCATTACCACGTCTAAGTTTCAGACTAGATAATCGATATCAATGGACAGTAAGAGCTAAAAATATAAGTATAACCATGGGCATTGACATGCAATTTTCTTGCAATATACTTAAGAATATACAAACCCATTACCATTTACAATCTTTGCTTATTCTCAGTATGAAATGAAGAACAAACAAACCTTGCAAAAAAATGCCCCAAAATAGAAGTTTGAGAGTCCTGAAAATTACTTTTCTGCCTGCCATGAGACTATCGGGTATCCTCTAATAATGACAAAAACATACAGATAGAGTAAATTATGTGTAATTGTGTTTACTTTTATAACACCTACTCAAAACACATAGGAGTTGGATGAAAGAAGTGTGTTTCATAAGATGCCAACCTTGAGAGCTAATGGAATTGCCATACCAACGATGAATAAGAAGAAAGGCATGACAAAATCAGCTAGATTGCAGCCATTCCATGGTGCATGTGTAATCATTGGCCATTCTCCTCCAGCATCATCAACCAAAATCATCAGCTACAAACAATAACACTTCGATTTTAACACAAAGTGTTAACGAAAATGTTAAAGAAACTCTTCCTACCCATGTAACCTACATTACCCACAAGAACATGATTACCACAACAACAATATCAAAGCCTAAATCCCATTATGAGGGTGTCAACTGCATGAATCAATAGAATGGGAAAAATAGCATAGATGATGTAGAATGTCTATGTATAGACTATGATCAGTAATTCATATATTGTGGAGCTTTCAGATGCAGTATAAAAAAGAGTGAATTTGCAAAATTTCCTTCAGATTTCTGAAAGATACATCACACAATATCATCACCCACCAAGTAAAATTGTTTAAGCAATCACAAAAAGTCAGTGCATAATCTTTCAATCACAATAGCTCATCGTCAATCCAAGTTGTGCTATACCAATCACCATGGAAACTACTATGATACTGAAAATAGTTATCACCATACACTCAGAAATTGGTCATGAATCTGATTCAGGTGGTAAATAAAGGTCTATGGCAAAAATTTTTGTGATTGCTTATAGTTTTGATTAGTGTGTCATGAGGGAAAACCACTGCATTAAGAAAGAGATTTTCGGTGTATCAAAAGGTACAAAATACCACCGACACTTTCCATGTTTAACACACTCACCCTCACACTAGTGTGTACACTTTGTAAAGGTGTGAACTTAGCAACACACTCAACTTGGGTTGGAAATAAGAAAAGTATTATGCTCAACTTTTGTGATGTGCATATTGATGAAGACTTTCGAAGCTAAAATGACCCTTTTATAGGCCATTTCTAAGAGTTAGAAAATCAACATTAAACACCAAATTAAGTTGTAGTTGAAATGCATCAAAAGACTCTCACTCATGTAACCTACAACTTCAATACTAATTCAAAACAATGTTTATGGTCATCAAACCCTCCTAATCAATAATTATGGTTTAATTAGAAGGTATAAAGAAGCCATAATTTCAAAATACCAAGAGGAAAATTAAAACTCTGAAGTCAAAACATGCACGAACCAACTTAATCTCAGCAACCTTGTGCATAAATGAGCATGAGGCTCTCCAAAGTTTCTGCCTAGTTCTGTATTATTTGCTCGGACGAGCTCTAACATAGCTCGTTCGGCTCGCTCGAGTATAGCAGCTTAAACGATTCATTCAAATCCAACAAGAATCATGACCAAGTTCAGAACTTCAAAGAACATAAATGATTCCCAAAACAGGAATACAAGCAAAGATAGAGGCGAAACATAGGTAGGGCGGGAATGCCCCCAAACTTTTTTGGCAATATACTTCCCCCGTTTTTTTTTTACTTGAACCCAAACACCTTTTAATGTAATCCAATACATTTGTCAGATCATTCGTATCTAGAGTGATATACAACTAAAAATTACAGAAATTCGGTACTATAAAAATATGCGACGAGAAGAATAACACAAGACTATGTTTTTTCCCTGTATACTAGCATGAACAGTGCAAAAGAAGTATTGTATATACATGTTTTATGTTTGCCAAAGTGTATAAATAGCTTAAGGAAGCTGAAATCAGGGTAAACTTCAATTACAACTTAAAATTAGTGGGAATTTTATTTTACTAATTGATTAAACCAAACTCAACTCCTATCTGATAAAACATTAGACAAATTGTAAAGCAGTCCAAATATATCAGTTGATTATAGAATTTTCTAAAAAATACTAATAAGCATACCAAAATCAGCACAAAGATTCAAACTTTAAATCAAGCAAAATTAGCAACTATAAAGCTGAATATGACCCAAATAAAAAGAAAAAAGAAAAGAGTGAAGAGGAATAAGAGAAAATTACAGCAACAGTGAAACCCCTAAAAATGTCAAGAGAAGCCACACGTTTCCTGTGATTCTGGTCGGGATTTTGAGGTTGATCATCATCATTTCCAAATGGTGATGCTTTGGATTCCTGTTCTTCATCATGAATAGTGATTAAAGTTTGCTGATTTGGTTCTTCTGCCCGCCGCAATAATTCAGTCATATTTGTGGGTAAATCACTATAACTTTGTTTGATTGGTTTCGGAATTCCTCGATTTCCCCGATTCTAATTTAGTAGGAATAATCAGTTAGCGGAATTTGCAAAATGTTCCAAGCAGGAAATGAAAAATGATAGAACGCAAGACGCATACAGAGTCACAGTCACACTATCATACTGATACCGTACATTATGCTTTTGAAAAATTACAAGGAATAATACAATCTCTTGCTTAGTTCTCTGCAATAATATCAATTTTTAATTAACCATGAATAATACCAACTTAGTTCTCAACAAAATGAGACATGAATTATGTTACTATTAAAATATAACGAGTATTGTGGAACGAATGAAGTATAAAAGAAGATAGTAACTAGTATGACATAAAATAATATTTTAATGATAATTGTATTAAAAAATTAGACTTAACAAGAGCATAAATGAATTTCACAAGAAATTGAGATATTTAATGAAAATAAGACAAAAGAAAAAAATAGACTTTGATTAGAACAAGTGGAATTATTTTGGTTTTTAATAGTTTAGTTTCCGTTATTATTTAATTCTTTGGAATAAAATATGTTGACAAATCACAAAGTCTGTTTTGTGGATGCAAATTTATTGCTAGTAGTAATGTTGGCCATGAAAGCTAAGTAATCAACTTAAGAGGGATGAGGATGTTATGTTCCCACTTGAATTTGTCTAAATGTGGCCCCTTAAAACTTGAGTTCAACCTAAGATACAAACTTAATTTGAAGGTCACAATTCCATGGGGACCCAATGCATTTAGGTTCAATTTTAGGAATTCAACCTATGAGCTTTGCTAGTTGCTTTATACTTCATACATATCTAAATGCCTAAATTTGAATGACTTAGTCCGACTTCATTCGAGAAACCTAATCGATTTTGAATTCTCGAAAAAAAATTACAAATTCAACTATATAGTCTTACATCGAATCATAGTCAGATCTCATAAAAAGATAATTTATAGTACAAGTCAACAACAATATACTCTTCTATCCATTCATTTTTGTCTCATTTGCTTTTGGCTTAGAGATTAAAAAATTGAAAATAAAAAAAGATCATCAAATATTAGGGTGTTTGAAAATAAGAGAAAAAATAGAGTCAAAGTGATAGAGTTGTTACATGTTTAATAATAGAAATAAGGTAAATTCAATCAGACAGACTAAAATGAAAAATGTATATCAATCGAGGAATGCATCACATCATCTGCCTTCTAATAAAATGTCAGTGTCTTACATTCTTTCACCATATTTCACATGATCATCAAATTTACACAATAACATCAAAGTGAAAAATGAAACGAGTGATTTAAGTATCATCAAAACAATTAAACCTGTAAAAATGATATTCTGGGTTACAGGAAGAACGAAATCTAAAACTCTTACTAAAAACTCAATTCATTCACAATCATCGAGAGATTATATACTAACGCAACATCGACATTTTTCACTTCCGAATGGTAAGTTCCTTTGCAATATCTCTTGTTAGGCTAAACTGCATAGTGCTGTGCCATGGAAACAATGTACGAGTAACTGGTAGCTTTCTCCGAAGATCCTGCATCACCATTGTAATGCCCAATTCACAAGTATTCGTAGGGCAACGGGAGAAAATTTTGAGGCTAAACTAACATCCACCCAAAACTCAATTGCAGTGCAGTTTCAATACTTCAAAATTTTTACAATTCTGTTCCTATATCATACATACTTTTTTTAACTTTTGAAAAGCTATTTATCGGTATGTTTTTCAGATCATTTTCCATCTTTTTTGTCATGAGCTTATTTTCTGCGCTAAAAGGGTTTGCTTGTTGAAAAGATCACACCATTGAAGCTGGTAAAAAGTTTCAGACGTTGCCAAGAGTCCAAAATTAACAAAAACATTAACAGCAAGGGATTTGTAAAGAAAGTGTACCTTGAAAGTGGTGTCTGGAAGCTTTAAATAGGAACCCTGCAAATGAAAAAAAATTACCAACACAGAAATGATAAAATGATAATTATTACCATAATTCGAAAAAATATTCTGTGCAATGGACGAGTGGGATTCCAATTTCGACAGCTGAGGAGCAAAATAGTTAAAACTTATTTGAATTTAAGATGTCTGAAGAAACAGGAACCATTTATCCGTAATATCATCTGCTTATACGTTTGTTTCTTTTTATACTCTTAGGTAATTATGCTCAATTCTTATATTTAACCAGTACCTCAAGAGATGCCAAGTATTCTGTTTCCTGTTGTCGAATGATGTTGGTAATGGCTAAGGCTGAATCTTCTGGGTTCTGAAACATAAACGATAATAAACAAAAGACAACAGTTTAATGAAAGAGTTGAAAATAAGGGACAGATGGAATAAAAATTACTAGGTTGCACATTATCTGAAAAAAGAATTGTTCTTTCATCTAGGGTGAAACATGCAAAGGAGGCTCAGGCAACACATACACAATAGAGCAGAATTCAAGATACAACAATAAAGATCATGAATTTAACAATTAAAAAAAAAAACCCATCATCAACTAGAACATAAAATATCATCAACAATGCACATGAAATTACAATTATTATGTGATAAATTATCGATTCTCAAGATCACTCTTTATTTCTCCAAGAGTCGCTTATAAAAAATTCAAATCTCACATATATCTCTTAAAAAACAGCTCTCAGATGAATACATCAGTCAATCTGATAACATTCAACAGTAGATATCCAATGATACCATTTTTTCTAATAAAGTAATTCGGTAACCAAAAAAGTCCTAGAGTCAAACAATTTCTCCTTCATGCATCACACTAGCCCCCACTGGGTGCTTGTTAGAGTAAAGGCTAGTGTCTGCTAGCTCGACCTACTTGCTTTCCAAACTTGCCACAAGTTTCACACCCAATTTCTAGTCTCTTCTTGCTACCTCCTTCACACAACCCAACATCTATGCACATACCCCACCAACGAAAAGCCATGTGGAAAACAAGACAAGTCTGGCAACGAAGATTAATGTCTACTTTACATTTTACTCAAAACTCATGTACTCGTACACAACGTGAAGATGCGTGTCCAATTAATCTATTTTATGAAAATATTCCCTGATTTTAGTGTTGAAAAAATGTTGAAACTTGAAAATCTAACACGGAAATTTAAGGTAACATGAAACCATGCAATAGAAATTGCAACATATATCTTCCATCAATAACCAAAATTTTTATCATGGAGAACCCATAAACGTGGTGGCCTCGATGTGCATCCATATGGGGCATTCTCGGCCGTTAGCGATTTGGAACGACATAGGATGTGAATCCAACATAGATGAGAGGGGTGAGGAGAAAGGAAAAATGAAAGCAACAAAGAATTACCTAAGGGTTATTCTTAATGTTATAATGGAGAAATTAAAGAGGAGAAAAGAAAAAAGAGATAGAAAAATATACTTAAGCGTCATAATTATATCCACCATACTTGTGGTCCTCATCATAATACCATTTTTTCTCCACTTCATGATCATTTTACTCATGTCATGAATGACAATGCTTTGACAAATTGAAAATAAAATAAAAGAGGAGAGACGATATATATCCACAATGTAGAATCTTATGCCCTTTTATCTTTACTTAACCTTCCCCGATTAAGTCGTTTTTTATTTTCACAATCCAAGTAAACACTTTCCATCCTTTTCACCTCCCCGATAAATTTCTTTTCCAACAATTTTTTTTTTGTTACGTGATTCTACATGGTATAAGTAAGCTATTTATGTATTGGAAAATTCTACCATTATAACCCACTACTATTGTCATTTCTAAATGGTAGGTTAAGTTTTTTTAATACACTTTGTCACATAGACAAGTCGTTCTTCTAGTGAAAAAGTTGATCGTTGTTAAAAGGGCGACATTTACTACAATTCCCTCATGGTATTCCTTCATCTTTTTCCTCTCGCCATAATCTTCAATCCATCTAAATTTTGCTCCTCATCATAAGTTCTCGTATACTCCAATATGATTTAATTGTATTAATCGGGAAAATTGGGATATTATTCAATTTTAGTGTTTGTTGTATGTTGACCATGGATTAGTTTCCAATCAATGATAGTGGACTTACCTTCTACTTTTGAGGAAATTTAGGATACCATCAAAATGTGTTTCCTCATTATTGTTTAGACATTCATTTGAAAGGAAGTATTTGTGAAAACTTCTAAAATGGATCGTGGGTGATGGTGGAGTGAAACAGAAAATTCCAACCTAAATTGATTCATGGCCCCATGTGAAAAAAAAAAAACCCACCGTCTTCCTACTATTTATGTTGTGCATTTTCTTTATATTGGGAAGTGTGATTTGTTTTTATTTCAAACATAAACTTACCTATGAGAACTTATAAGTATGCCATAATATAGAAAATCACAAGCACAAAATTCCAAATAAACCTGAAACTTTTGGCCAATATAAAAATCCAAGGCAGCCCCTCAACGAGAGAGTACAAATGAAATAGGAAGTGTTATTGAAACAAGAACATTGGATGATGTTACATCACAATACTAATTCAATTTATTATTGCATCATATTACTAACAAAGTGAAGCCCTAAAAAAGAGAAGAGAGAACAATTAAAGGAGGAAAAACAATAGATTGACATTGAAGATCGAAAACAATGGTGGAAGGAAGAAATGAAGGGGTATTTTAATGACTGCCGCTATTTTGATGGACAATTGTTGTTTTTATTTCAATTACATGTAACCCTTTATCGACCATGTAAAAAGTTAATAATTAAAGGTTACCATATGGAATTTTTCATTTATGTTTCTCTGACTAAAGTACCTTAATTTACTTCACCTAGTTCAACCTAATTTTATAACTTTTTAGTTCATCATACTTTATTTTTATAATTTCATATTTCATAATTGTAATAACAAATATCTTATTTCTTCTGGTTTTAGTTAAATAAATGCAATGCTTGTACTTTTTACACTATTCATAAGTTAAATTTTTCCAAGTTTTTTCACTAATTTGTAAGAAATTATATGGCCAATTTATCTTATCAGATTTTGCAACAGTGTAGTCAAAATTTCATAATTTTTAGATTTTAGATACATGTAATTAGAGATATTAATGATCAAACTATTGTATAAGGTTGTGTGAAAACCCTAAAGTTGCATTTAAATAGGAGGGGAGGATGTATTATAATTATTTATATCCTACCAAAATGTTACAAAATTCTGGTTCCAAACCTAATTCCATTTTGAGCAACGTAGACAAAATTACTTATCAAAATTTACAAAATACTACTTCACGAGACTAATAAATTATCTAGACCAAGTCTTGTATGAGACTGTCTCCCTATGAGACGAGCCTATATAATTAGCTTATTTTTCTAATTGATCAGTTTAAGATTGTAATGATGGCTTTAATTTTTATAAGTGATCATTCTATTCTAAGGCTATAAAAAGTGATCAATTTAAAATGGTAAGTGAAAGCAATTGTCTCTTTTAATTTGATTTTCTCTATTTACAATTAGAATTCCAATATCTTGGTCCAAAGACATCGTTGATCTGATCAATTTGTTTTAGCGAAGTCATTGTTGATTTGTTTCCCAATTATGAACATGACTTGATAGACCACTAACTCAATTCTCATCATCACAAGCCGACATTTAACTTACAAAGACATTGGCCCGAGTTCCTCGAATTCCTCTTGCCATGCATTATAATCAGTCAAAAACATATTCTTTAGAAATAAAACCATAGCTTGGTCCAAAAGTCCAAAATTAACAAAGCTCTAAGATTATTGCATTCTGCAAAGTACCAATAGAATATAAATTGAAAAGGAAATAAAAGCACCTGAAATAGAGTTGAATCTCTACATTTATGATTAGCATCTAACTGCACATTTCCCTCCTCAAAATAATGAGCCCCTACCTGGACAAGTTAAATAAGGCATGAAAAAGAGATCAGTTAGCTGACAAGTCATGAAAGAGAACAATCTTCAAGATTAAATTCTAAACTTGCTTAAGTCAACAGTTCTGCACCCACCCCCCTCCCCCAAAATGCAACACACCTGGAACCTTCCTTTTATTTCCACCATTTGATCCTCATCAATGAACTCCATGTTCCATATTGATCTCCAACTTCCGTTGCTGCGCAATACACAAAAGATATTTAAAATCTTATGTCAACATGAAGATGAATAACTTGAAAATAAGATGATCTTATACGTTGCTTTCCCACAAAAATCTTTATATTGAAAATTTTCAATCATCAACCAATGATCCAACTCACTTCAGTCCATATATGCACTCTCACAATCCATTCAAATTAAATAACCACTAAATAATGGCTTTCACACCATTCAACCCTAGATTTCTTAACCCTAACCACCAAACTAATAAAAGAATAAAGAAGGATAAACCATATGTAACTACAAAACTCTAACGGAGAGAGTAAACCAAATTTTTATGCCATATAGACTTTTTGATTCATATCAATGTGATGGATCATGTTGAAAATAGTGATCCAGAACTCATAAATTCATAAATCCTAAAAATTAAGCGTTTAAAAACAAATTAAAAATACTTTACTAGTTGTTTGAAGGAGTAAAAATAAACTTACAGTACAACCTTCTTGTGTAGCAAAAAATGTTTGGTTTCTTTCTCCTCTACCATGTTTCAATATTTCAAAAATAAAAAAACTTCAGAAAACAATACTTGATTCGTTCAATAGAAAAACACTGTTAAGACTAAGAGAGCCATCACCATATTCCATAGGCTTTGCACCAGATCAATCAACCACAATAGGCATTAGTAAGACATCATCCGACCAGTTAATTTGTACAATAGCCAACAGTAGTACAAAGGAAGCTCATTTTCTAAAATTTTCCCACTTGAGCTATTGAAAAATTGATCATATTAACCAAGATAATATTAAATACTTATAACAAATCTAAACTAGCTATGACCTGTAAACAACAAAAGACTGTAAATTATGTGAAAGACTTGTTTTCCTAGTCAAGTCATAATGCCAATTAAAACCCAAAAATGCAAAAAACATTTTCTCCTTTCTATTTCTACAGGGTTATTTGCTTTTTGAGCAAACACCCGGATGAAAGACATTAAAATGAAGTTTAAAAGCAAAGTTGCAATATTATTACGCAAACATTCAAGAAGAGGTAAGCACTGTTTTGGCAAAAAAAAGGTTGTGCTTTTCTTTTCTCTTCTTTTTCAAAAAAGAGTCATATTTATGATAATTAATTGCAGCAAAACATTCACAAAGAATTGTTGATAGAAGATACATAATGTGTGCTCCAAAATATTGTTACTAACTTCATTACTTGAATACATATCCAAGTATTGATGAAAAAAAAAGCATAGATTATTCAGTAGTCAAGCCAATTGAGCTCTAACAAAGCTCTAATTTTCAACATTCCCAACAAGGTATCATAGTGCCAAAATACGATTTCTTTAATTGTCACAGTGATAGTCGCGAAAGAAATTCAGCGCAATGTTATATAAAACGAAAATCAAATCGATACAAGAAACAGAACGGAAACGAGAAATGTTAATTTAGGGTTTCAAAAACGTAGGAAACGAAATTTGATATAAATTGAAAGTTTTTTTATATATTTGAATAAGTAATGTTAGGCCAAAGCTAAAAAAACAATATATATAAAAAAAAATTGATAAGAAAAATTATATTAAAAGAGCAAAAAAGGTTACAATAGGGATGAGATCCCAAAAAAAAAAAAACACAAGCTACTACAAGATACTCCAATCACTTTTACATAAATCATGATGCTCAAAAAGGACATTAGCTTTAACCCATAGAGTGGCTAGATATTTTGCCTTGTCTCAAATGATATCCAATGGTAGAAATCAATCACAAAATGTTGTTTTGATTCTTTTTGGCCAAATTGACCATAAGATCGCAAAACTTCCACCTCGACTTAAGGCTTCCAGAAAGTCATCTATGTTTTTAGCGATCCATAATTCACCCACCACCATACACATAATACACCTACTCGGATTCAAAACCTTATTGATTTGGCTTTTGAAGATTCTCCATAGAATTTAATTTTCTTTTGGCTACAACCAAATGAAAGCTTTGATTTTGGTAGGAACCTTAGCTTTCCAAAATAACTTTCCACCCAAAAAGAGTGAAGAGCATTGAAGGAGATGAGAAAGTGTTTGAAGGGTCAAAATTCTACTCTAGAGTCCAAGTTTAAAGAGGGTTAGAAATTCTAGAGAGTAGAAAAAAGGTCACTCACAAATTAAGTCTCAATCCAATGGGTGATTCAGAAGAAAAGATATCAATCAATTTGATTATCTAACTCAAAATATAATATAGGGGTCTCGTGTTTAGATGAGAGTTGGTATAGTTTGGGAAAAATATTTTTAAAAAGGTTGTGTAACCATCTAATAATCTTCCTAGAATCTAAAACTATTTCCCCTTCCCACTTTAAAACGAGTCAAAAGGCAAAAATCGCAAAAGAACCTGGGATAAAGATATCCAAATTCCAAGGGTTAAAATATTAGGAGATGGAAGATGCACACCATTGAGTAATAAGCACTCTAGAGATGATTCTAATGAATCAATGCCACAACAAATTTGGTTCGTGAGAAAATCTCCAAAGCGGATTTCCAAGCAATGTTGTATTTTAGCCTCTAGATCGCCTACTCCCAAACACATCATTTTTTCCATCAAATTATGATTAAGATAGGAGCCTTGTAAAGCGAAAGGAAATAGAAATGGATGTTCCGCAGACAAGACTTGATATTGTAATTCAATCTCTAACTGCCCATAGTGAAACCTGTCTTTTTCTATCCATCAAGTCTCCTCAACACCTTTTCAATAATAGGCACCCAAAAATCTTTATTTCAAGAACTAGATACCAAAGTTACACCTGATGGGAAATTTCACTACTTCACAATTAGCCATATTAGCCAATAATCCAATTCTCCTCCTATGTTTATACCTACAAGACTAGTTTTATGAATATCGATTTCAATCCCAAAATTTTCTCTAAAACAACAAGAATGTCTAGAACATTTCTAGTTTTGTGTTGATCTGCCAAGAAGAATAGTTCCATCCGCAAATTAATGAGATTATCTTTTCCTACCCTCATAACTTTCAGTCACCCCTCCCTCTTCTAACACCCACTTACAAATTAACATTAAAATAACAATTGACAGTGGACAACTCAGGCTTAATTTTAGTTATTAGACCTAAACTAAAAAAAAGAAAAAGAAAAAAAGAAAAGGATGTAAATAAATAAAGATAAAGATTATTTAAAAGTAAACATTACGACTCACATATTTACTAGACACTAGTTTACTAGAAAAGAGGGTAAAGTATAAATAATACTAATACTACTATACTAGTACATTGCACATGCACAACAATCTACTTTTCCTTTTCATCTCTCTCTCAGTCATCTCACTTTCCCTTTCTCCCTCTATAATTTTTACTTTCTCAATAAAAGCTTGAACTTCGAAGAACAATAATAATAGTACTACAAAAAAAAAAATATAATTTCTTCCTTATTTGCTTTCTCGTTCTATTTTCTTCTTCTTATTTTGACCTTGGCAGAACGAAACGCCGCCGTCGGCATCAAAGATCGCATTCTGATAGTGTTTGGTGCAAACAATTTGGAACGAAAACTGATGGGGTGTTATGTGTTAAACACTGCTATAATTTTACAGTTAATTGAGCCTATATTTTGGTCGTGGTATAATGAAAAACCTTAATGATATAGTCATGATACGGTGATGTAGTCTTGTTCACTCAAGGTATACTTGTAATAATTCTATCATAGTTAAAAATAAAATCCAAAAAGCACAAAGAATAGTAGAGCTTAAGACAAATATGTGAGGATGAAGTAACGAGGAACTCACCAAAAATTTTGGGGACTAAGCCTGGCAGCAGAAATCACCACAACAAACTCAAAATCAGATCCTGGTTCTTCGACATCCTTTCCCTTTACACAATAAACTGCACAAACACCTTTTGGATAAGCTTCACTAACATATTTTGTGATTTCTGCATCCAGAGCACATCTGCAACAAGAGAAATAAATATCAAAGTGTGACCATACATCAATGCCAAAGTCGTAATCCTAATTCTCAAACATATGGGGTATTAGAAAGCATTCGTGGGAAAAAAGTATGAAACACAGCCCACGCGCCAAATATAATGTGCTAATCAAACACGAATCAAGATTGAAAAACCAAAAAATGAGGCTTTAGGTGTATTTGAGTTTTGTTTAGTCCTTCTAAATCAATTTAACTGCACATTTCATTGCAAATGAGAAAACTATCAAACATTCAACTTCAGTCATTCATTAGACTTAACCATAGTAGAAGTTTCAACCTTTAAGGGGATGGTAAGTGACATTATCATCCCAAAAAAGAACATATAAACCAATAAACAGTATTTGGTCGGAAACACTTTTCAGACGACTAGTTATTCAGCAGAATTAACTACATACGATATTTAGAAGGTGGTAAGCAACATTGTCAATCAAAAAGTGAACATATTAATAAGACTAATTAAACAATTATTCTTATTGATCAACAACACCTTTAAAACAACTATTTTTACGTGACACTCCATAAAATGATAAAATCTTGAAAATAATTTTACACACCTGAATTCCTCAATGTAAGGAGAGGGAAGTTCCTCATCACTAGCAGGTCTCAAGTCTGTACACACCTGAACCGGTTCGTCATATAATAATAAAAATTTCAAATATAATTTTAGAAGTTTTAAACTAAGTACAAGGATGTCATGCAGAAATCAATTTGGAAAAACTCTAACTTGCTTTCATCTAGGCCTTTAATAATAACTAGTTAACTAGCCTGAACCTAACCACAAGCCTCCATTCCTTAAACACACAGAGGGAGAGGGAGAAAGAGGAAGGGAGGCACTGTCATAAACAA
The DNA here is from genome assembly GCA_019776075.1 of Amaranthus palmeri. Classification (NCBI taxonomy): domain Eukaryota; kingdom Viridiplantae; phylum Streptophyta; class Magnoliopsida; order Caryophyllales; family Amaranthaceae; genus Amaranthus; species Amaranthus palmeri. The sequence continues at coordinate 813,038 of JAAKBH010000037.1, read as the reverse complement.
TCACTAAGTAAAATTTATTTGTGATTAGTTTGTTCAAACAAATGAACGTCTTTTTAAAAAAGGTTGAACAAGCTTAGTTTGTTCAATCAATTATAGGCTTATAGAACAATACTTCATGTGAAATGTGAGTTCCACATGAAATGAAAAATGCATAACGGAGATACAAAGTAAAAGTTATTTATGATTTTGCTTGTTTCTTTTAGCAACCCAAGTACCCAAGTACTCACGGAAACAAACGAGAGTTACGAAAAAAACATAGTACTGTAAATAAGTACAAAGTAAATACTTGAAATGGAATTCAAAAGTTTTGTTTGGTATGTCCACAATCCTAAAATTCACGAAAAAAGGTTGACGCTTGATAACACCAATGATGTCCAAGACAATTCTGATTGAAAAATTTATTTGTTTTTTTAAACCTTCACTATAGGATTAAAAATATATAATTAAATAAAACAAACTAAATCAAGCCCCATATAGCTTAAATTCAAACACGTACAAGATAGAATAGTAGGAAGAGAACTCACTTGTTTGACATGATCTACTATAGCAACTTGTGCAGTCTTAGGATCAAGATACTCGTTTTCGGAAACTTCACTGAAGGACGATATTATCACCTGAATTTACACCGGGAGGTCATTATTCATACACATCTCACCTTCTAATGTCTTATGAACACCATCAATGTTTATTACGTACATTATATTACTAGCATTAACTTGGAGAACAGAGGACAAGTATTGTTACCTAATTTGCTATTTGAAATGAATTCACAATTCACTACCAACCCTTTGGCAAATATGAACAGAATTAGCATCATACAATTAGCAATTCACGAGAGACTAGAGAGTTAGCTTAGAAGAGTAATATTGAAGTATTATCCAAAGAGGCATTAAAAAGAAACACACTCCCTCTCAATTCACATCATTTCCTTATTTGAAAATGGACTCACAACTTTCATTTAATCTCATTCATACATTTTAACTCTTTAATAATTTCATCCATACAATTAAATCTCTATTCATCTATTATCAAATATCCACATTTTCCTTAATGTCCCTTATTCAATATAGTCAAAGATTATAATTCTTTGATTTTAGATTATAATGAAGCATAGTAAAAAACCTATTAAATCATTAAAATGAGTCAATTGAAAACAACCTTTTTATTATCACTAACTATAATAACAGTAAGTTGTAAACCCCACCCTAGGTGGAAGCTAAAAGCAATGAAAAAAAACACATTTTTCTTTAAAAACACCCCATTTTCTCATGGAGTGTTATTATAGTAGCAAAATTAAATTAGACCCACTGAAAGTTACACAGCACAAGTATTCACACTCATCACACCAGAAATAGCTCAGCTATCAAAAGTCAATTTAATCCAGATTACTGCTAAATTCTTTTATAGAAACTCTCCCCTGTCAATACCAAATTACCAATTATTGGCGAATGGCAAGGAAGATCACAGCATTATTATTAATCTTAAAACCCTAAATAACACCTAACTTTATTCATCTTAAAAAGAAGTATCATTTTATTTCAATCAAACAAAAAAAAAAACACCAAAATAATAAACAGCGCAAATCGTCTAGAAAACACTTACATCACCAGTTCTATCAGGAAGCTCGAGAGAAATCATGTGAGATTTATTGTACAAAGGAAACGCCTCCAAAGCAGCCAATTTATGCACATTATCATCCTTCAAAATCGTCCTCAAATCTGTTCAACAACAAAAACGCAGAAAAAAATCGGAAAAAATAAAAACCAGCTAAAAAACAAATCTCAATCAACCACACAGAACAACAACAAAGAAGAAGAACAATATAAAATAAGAAACAAATACGCGAGGAATTGTGAAATAAGACCTTTGGAAACGTATTGAATTTCTCCGGCAGGAGCGTTCAAGAGAAACCATTTGGCAATTTCAATCTTTTGCTTATCGGAGAGTTGGTCTGCTTCAGAAGAGTCTTCGTCTGCCATGGCAGTTACGCTTCGAGAAACTTTCTCTCTCTAGAAATGGGAATGGGGGCAGGGGATGTCGTTGGTTTGAAGTTAAAGAGGAGGCAGAGACTGTGTGAGTCTCAACTCTCAAGAGAGAAGGAACGTGGTTTGAAATGATTCAGCGTAGAATAAGCAATACGCTCCCGACTCCTTCGGCTAACTTTTTAATTATTGTGTCAACTTGCTTGGATGGGACTTTCTTTGGCCTCTAGCATCCGAATACTCCCTCTTATTCATCTTAGGTGTCTTATTTTACGTTATGCACTTTATCTAATGCGCTTATTCGATCTTTGATATATTAAAAAGTTATGTAGAATTAAAAATTATAAAAAGTTGATATTAATAATCTTTATATCGAAACGAATCAAATAAGATCCCAAATGACTACTCATATTTTAACTTATAAATTAATAATAAAATGTAATTTAAGAGTCATAGATGAATAGTTTTCCAAAAGTAAATGGAACACTTAAGGGGAATAGGAGGGAGTATAACTTTTAGTTAATTTTTCTATAATAATATCAACTATTGATGAACCATAAATAATATCAACTTAAGGGTATTTTTCTAGAAGGAAAAATTACCCAGAATAATACGACATTTCACTGATTTTCCAAGAATAATACGAACTTTCAATTAACCACCAATAATACGAACTTTGACATGCATTTTCCGCTGGTATACATGACCTGTTTATAACCGGTAGTACAGGTCTTTTTTTGACCGTTGCTCAGCAGGTTTCAACCGGTAGTACGAATTTTCAATTAATCACCAATAATACGAGATGAAACCTGCTGAGCAACGGTCAAAAAAAGAACTGTACTACTGGTTATAAACAGGTCATGTATGCCAGCGGAAAATGCATGTCAAAGTTCGTATTATTAGTGGTTAATTGAAAGTTCGTATTATTCTTGGGAAATCAGTGAAAGGTCGTATTATTCTGGGTAATTTTTCCTTTCTAGAATAATATCAATTCTAGTTTATTAACTAATATACCAATTTTTTTGTTTTATAATCACCTATAGTTTGATTTTTAACATGTTAGGAATTTTCTTGGAAAATACCCCTTTAAGTTGGTATTATTCATGGTTAATCAATTTCTTAAAAAAATTCATGGTTAATCAATAGTTAATATTATTATGGGAAAATTAACAAAAGATTGTTTTATTCATGGTGATTTTTTTTTTTTTTTATTATTTTCTCTATTTAAGATTATGCACTACTAGTAGTCATTGGACGAATAAGTTCACATGGTCGTTAGTTTAAGTTGAAGTTAATGGTTTAGAGGTAATTTTAAAGGAATTAGACAAATGTAATTAAGACTTATTCCTCTAGTACCCTGAAACTTTAGGTCAAATCCATTTTTGGATCACTTTTTTAATTTAAGGTGGGTTTTCATTAATTTTCTATGGATAATTATTTTTCGACCACTTTAATATGAATTATTTGTTGATCTTGCAAGGTGATGTCTTGAAGAGCTTGTTGAGTATGAAATTGAAGACATGATTGAAGGAATTTGAAGATTGATGAAAGAAGATGAATGTAAGAAGAAAACAGATAAAGAAGAAGACGGGTTAAAAGAAAAATTTTCAACTTAATGTAAAACCCAGGGCCGTCTTAATCATTTTGGGGCCATGTTCTAAACTTTGAAATTGGGCCCTAATAAAAAATATTATGCTTGAATGAAATTAATTTCATGCTCGTTGTAATGGAGGATTCGAAGAGACGAAGAATCGAAGGTATAATTTTAATTTGGAATATTGAAACTTTTTGGGAAAAACAAAAAAATTAATTAAGTAGGAAAAATTTAGAGGAAGATTGAAGATTTAGAGAGTATTAAAGGAAATGTAGAAATCTAGATTCTAGATAATAGAAGGATGAAAGATTGGGCCTCAAAATTTTGGGGGCCCTGTGCTATTGGGCTGCTTGCACAGGGCCTTTGACGGGCCTGGTAAAACCACATGTTTATGGAGGTATTATTAATGTTACGGGAGTTTGAATTCCAAAAGTACAATGCTGTTTTGTGGAATTTTTTTAAGATTTACTACTATTGGCCTTTTGGAAACTTCATGCCTACCATGTAGAATATCCCTATTTTATCATATGAATTATAAAAATATTAATGTCTACTGTCAAAAATACCTACTATAGACCATCATTAAAATACCAAATTTTATTAAATAATCATCTATTATAAATCATCATATTACCAACTTGTACATGTAAAACACTTACTATAATACATTATAATACCAACTTCTACTAGTAAAAACAATTATTATGACTCGTTAAATACCCAATCCCACTGATAAAAATACCAACTTCATCATAAAAAAATACCAACTTTATTTTTGTAAAATACCAACTTAAGCAACATAAACCACCAACTGCAACACATTAAATCGCTAACTTCAGCATACGTAACTTAAGTATACTAAAACATCAACTTCAAATACTAAATCACGAACTTCATGATTTTAAGACACCAACTACAAGCATTTAAAATACCAAATACGAGATGCTATAATACCAACTTAAGCATCATATTAATTACACCGAGTCACCAACTTTAATATGTTAAGATAACATATATAAAATTTATAGTAATTAAAACACCAACTTTATTATTGAAAAATACCAACTTAAATAGCATGAAACACCAACGTCAATAAGTGAAAATATCAACTACAAATTTGTTTAATCTTCCATTCAAATCTCATTTTGACAATTTGATTTATTTTTCTTGGTTAGTAGATAAAATTTTGATGGTTGAGAGGATAAATGTATGGTTGAAAAACTGAATAATGATGTTGTACAATTTGAAACTAAACACAATGTGCATAAGGGAGGAACCGAGGAAGAAAACGCAACGGACCTTCTCGGTACCCGCACAAGGCAGGGTCCGAGTGGGGTTTTTTCTTTTTCTTGAAAGATGCGGACAAATCATACCTATACCCCCAAGGAGGGAGTAAAGAGAGATGCACGCAGTCAACAAACCCCCCAATTTTCTTAAATGCATGATTAACTTACATATACAAACATATTTTTTAAATTAAACTTTAATAGGTTGGGCCTCTGGGAGTCGTATCTCAAGAGACATGTTGTTATCTTTTTTGTAAATTATAATCACCAAAATATCAATGCATACAACGCTCAGGTCAAATTATAGGATTCCAACCATTTTAGCGGCCAAAATTTTAAGTTAAGTGGTCGGAATTCTGTGATTTTGCCTAAACGTTGGGAATAGACCTAGGAAAACGGTCGGTCGGTCGGGTTACGGGTCGGGTCACTTTCGGTCGGGTCATTTTCGGGTCGGGTCATTCTCGGGTCGGGTCATTTTCGGATCGGGTCGCTCTCGGTTCCGGGTCGGTCGGTTTGACCCAACGGGTTATGACTTATGAAATTTTAAAAAATGATTTTTCCATATTTTATTATTTATGAAACTTTTTTTTTAATAAAAAAACTATTTCTCATCCCTATGACATTTATCCACATATCAATTAACACAGTATCAAAGCCTTATATGTGATTGAATTCAAGTTATAAGAAATCAGTAATTGCGACGCTCGTTGTCTAAACTTTAAATCTCTATGTATAGTTGGATTTGTAAGATACGTGTCACATTAGAGAAACCAGATGTGCGATTTTCTAAAACTAGTTGGTATATCAGGTTCATTTAAGTGTAAAGAAAATAAGGAAATTAATATTTATTTTGAAAGACTTGTAATATACGTGCTTTATAAAAGTTATTGCGTTTATTAAAGTTGTAACATTAGATAAAAATGACGTTAAATATCTTCTCATTTTCTCATAAAAAATATTTTCACAATTTCTGGTTGAAAAGATATACAAATAACTAAGTATTTATTTCGATTTATAAGATACACGTTTTATAATCTAAGCTAGCGACATTTCTTTTCTAAAAAGCTCATTTTAATGTGCAAAACGTTCTTATAAATTATATCGATTTGCTTACTGAAATGTAGAAGAACAAAAAATTCATTTGACTGATTTAACAAGATATATGTATTCAATTAAGATGATTACAACGTCCATTTTTTAAAGAAAAATAATTACGATGGATAAAAAGATGTTAATTGCGTATTTTTTAAGATCTATTAATGAGTTTTAAGGTTCAAATGATATAGTCAATATGTTTAGATAAGTTGAAAACAAAAATTTAATTTGAAATGAATTCTAACATTGAGATTACTCTAAAAATTGACATTAGACCTGTCAAAACGGGTCGGTCGGGTCGGTTGCCGGTCGGGTCATTTTCGGTCGGGTAATTATCGGGTCGGTCATGTTTCGGGTTAAGTCGCTTTCGGGTCGGTCGGGTTCGGGTTTTAACGGGTCGGGTCTCGGGTCCATTTTCGGGTCGGATCAAATTTTCCCAGGTCTAGTTGGGAACATTGATACTTTTGTGGTTGTAATTTGCAAAAAAACATTAAGACTGTAATTCGCTAAAGCTTTAAACTTTAAGCTTATAATTTATAAATTATTCAAATAATAATTAGTAAAAATTATAACAAGATTGTTTTGTAAGTTGTAACAAATTAAAAGATAGTTTTGTCTTTAATTAAAAGATAGTTTTGTCTTCTCCTCTGTTTTTAGGTTGAAAGTTGATTATTACATTCTTTGGGTTCAACTTTAATGTCATGTTTTTTCATTGGGTTATCACCAACTAATTCAGAAACTTTTAATCAATCACCGTGATATGCAAATCATTATAAATAGACAAAAAGAACAACAGTAAAATAAACAAACCAAAAAAGGTATAGAATCACAGAACTCTTATCCAGTTTGATGTTACCATGTCTAATAATAACTTAAAGAAATGGACTAATTCTAAAATTATCTCTACTACACCGGCTAATAAATAAAAGGGAAATTCCACATGGTAAAATTGAACTTTCATGAAACGTTAGTGGTTGCACTTTTGTAAGATTTTTCCACATACTAGCATCTAGTTTATGTACAATATAACTGTTGTAGCATTTTTCATTAAATTCAATTCAATTTCTGTTTAATTCACCATAGATGGCGCAGTGTGCATTGCATTTATGTCCAAGCCTACAATTAGATATAATAAGTATATACTCCGCTCGCAAAAAACAAAAAAAAGGGAAGCCTAAGAGCATCATGATCGTCCATACTGCCCTAGTTGGACAAACTCTTCCATATGGGCTCTGCTTGGAATGGGTACACTGATACCCTCAAGTTTGAAAGAAAGAGCAGCCGGGGGAAAAAATCGACATAGAAGGGATCCATCCACAGAGAAACTTGGTACTTATCATTGTGGATTTTTATCTGCTGTAACAATAATATAAGTGATGGTAATATACTCTCTCCGTTCCTTTTTGTTTTTCCACCTTACTAAAACGGATAGTTTCATAAGTTTTTTCACTTTAGAATACTTTCCATTTTTGGAAAGTTTTCATCCCACTTTTACCCCTTAAAACCCCACTTTTCTTACTTCACACTACTATTTTATTATTTTCTCTCTCATACTTACAATACAATCATTACTTCACACTACTATTTAATTATTTTTTCTCTCATAATTCTAATACAATTATTACTTCCCACTACTATATAATTAAAATAATATCCACTACTACCAAAGATTTCATTTTTTTAATCTTTGTGAAAAAACCAAATAGGAAGATCAAATATGAACGGAGGGTCGGAGGGAGTAATATATTTACAAATGTGTGTGTACACACACACACACACACACACACACACACACACACACACACACACACACACACACACACACACGCACACACATATATATATATATATATATATATATATATATATATATATATATATATATATATATATATATATATATATATATATATATATATATATATATATATATATATATATTGTGATACCCCAGATTTAGCTTGAAAAGAGATTGATAGACTACTCATATCAACAAGGTGCATTTTCTTTTCTAGGGAGCCCATTTGCTAAGAACTCCACAGTTAAGCGTGTTTGGTGGGGAGCAATCTTAGAATGGGTGACCTCCTGGAAAGTTTTCCTGGGTGCGCACGAGTGAGGCCAAAGTGCGCTGGAAAGACTTGTGTTGGTCTGTGGGGCTAGTCTACAGTCTCCATGAGGTAGACATCGCTGGTCCGAGGGGCTGGGGTGTTACACACACACACACACATATATATATACATATATACATATATACATATATATACATATATATACATATATATATATATATATATATATATATATATATATATATATATATATATATATATATATATATATATATATATATATATATATATATATATATATATATATATATAGGGGTAAGATCGAGTGAAAACACTTAAAGTGGTGAAAACTGAAAACCAGACAGAGGTATACATATTGTAGCAAAAGGGGTACATATTATCTTATAGGGTGTACATATTTTTTGTGAAGAAAAAAGTTCATATTATTTACAAAAATGTCATCTGAATATGTACCCCTTTTAAGCATATATGTACCCTATTTAGCAAATGTCTAATTATTTACAAAATTGCCACCCAAATATGTACTCCATTTGAGCTTTTATGTACCCCTGTTTTCAGTTTTCACCATTTTAATTGGTTTTCACATGATCCAATATATATATATATATATATATATATATATATATATATATATATATATATATATATATATATATATATATATATATATATATATATATATATATATATATATATATATATATATATATATATATATATATATATATATATATATATATATATATATATATATATATATATATATATATATATATATATATATATATATATATATATATATATATATATATATATATATATATGTATGTATCCTATAAAAACCGAAATTCTACATCTTACACCCACGTTAGCCAAGCATAGGAATCAACCAACTGAAAGTATAGTAACTGACTTATAGACACTAATCAATTATTTTAATACGTATTTTCATCCTTATTATATAAATTAAAATATAGTCATAATTATGAAATCTTATCAGAAAATTCTCTTAATGTAACTTTTATTAATATTAATTTTTTTAAATTTTTAATTATGTATAATTTAAAATATTAGTAATTACATTAGTGTATTAACATGTGTATAGTAGCAAACATGGCCCTTGAAAGAAATACCTAGAGTATTTAACACGGGTATTTGATAAATTTAGTCCAAGATTGAAAAAGACATAATAACAATGAAGACTTTTGTGGTCATTGAAGACTTTTAAGGTCTACTAATCAATCCAAAGACTTTTAAAAAGTTGGAGTAATAATCAAGCTAGCTTGTAATATGTACGTAGCAATCAAGGTAGCCAGTAATGATTTCCTCCGTTTTTTTCAAATGTCTTATTTTTTTATTTTTTATTTTACTTTTCATCAATTACTCTTAATTTATATATTATTCTTTCAAAAAATTCATATATTATTCTTAAACCATACATTAAAACGTGGTAAAATTAAATTTTGTTTGATTCGTCTCAACATAAGGTTTATTAACATCTAATTTTTATAATTTTTAATTATACACAATTATTGCCATCAAGTATTGATTAGTGTATTGACAAACATGCAAAAAGCAAATGAGTCATTTGAAATAAAATAAAGGGAATAGTAACTTTAATTTAAAAAATCATCATACACTATATTAATTTTAATGTATAGTGATGAAAAAGTCAAGTGAATATGAGAGTGACAAGTGTAATTTTTTTATTGGCCAGTATTTTTGACAGAGTATTTATGGCCAGAGATTTTTAAATACTGCAGGATTATTTATGACCAAGGATTTTTAATGTTTAGTATAGTAAGTATATGACCAGGAATCTTTTCCTAAATACGGCAGGAATAAACTTGACCAGAGATTTTTAATGTTTAGTATAGCAATTATATGACAATATGGCAATAATAACAATGAGATCAGGGATTTTGACCCATAAATTTTTTATTTATGGCAATAATAGTATAGTGATTAATTTAATTATGACTAGGGATTTTAGCAACTGAGACAAAATTTCTATCAATTTAAAACGGTAGGATTTTGAAATATGTCATCGTACTGAGAATGTAGTATATAAAGAGGTGTTTCAAAACTTATAAACTCTTTATTAACAATCTATTTTGTGTTTTTTATATTTAATTCTTTTTTTAATTACAATGTATGTAAATAATTTATCATGCACCTTCATTTAATATTTTCGTTCGTATAAAATTTCACTAAAATATCTACGTATTAAATAATCTGTGCATTGCACGGGTTTCTATACTAGTATGAATATAATTATACAACGAAAAACTATCTTTATTTTCTATTTTTTAAATATTAAAGTACATTTATGTAAATGTCAAGAAATTTTTTTAATGCTAGAAGTTGAAGATCATAAACTATGTGATTTTTTTTGAAACAATATATAACATGCGAATGAGCGTCTATCTAATATTCCTTTTGTATCTTACTCTCACCCAATTTGCATTACTTTTTTCTTAGGTTTGTCCAATTGATTTTGCGCTTTTTCTTTTTTGACAATAATCTCTCTGTTTATTTTTTTCATTTCATCTACAAATTTAGACTCATTCCTAAATTAAATGGGACATTTGAAATAAAATAGAGGGAGTATTGTTTTCCTATTTTAACCGGTTATTTCTAACATGCATTATTGTTTTTGTTTTAATCTCTAACTCATTTTTACTCTTTACTAATTAAATTTCACTCGTATTAATATGTAGTATTGATGAATATAGTGAAAAAGCATGAATGACAAATCAATACAACTTCTATGATGATTTTAAGTCTACTAAACAAGACAAAGACTATAATGTTCAACTTCAACCTTTCCAGTATTGACTAATGACTATACACATTCTTTCTTTTGATTATGATCACGTGTTGAATAAATGTCTTCATAACTTATTATGTACGAGTCTCCCTCACGAGTCATGACATGTACATAATAATAATTCCACTCGGAAAAAAGTAGATAAGATTCGAACCTAACTAAAAACTTAAACGGATCGATGATTAAAGTCTCATATATGTTATATACTTTCTCTATTTTTTACTTGCATGCAAACTCCTTTTTACGCAGTCTAATATGTTTGTGGGTTTGTTTATATCTGAAATTATACGCAATTAAAATTTTAATAAAATATGCGACGAGATGTATAAAAAGATGCCACATGACTATTTTTTCTCATATAACAGCTGCAATATGTATGATAATAATACCATAAATTGATAAACACTACAAAAGTTGATTTGAATGCAATTAAAAATCGGAAAAAGGACTATAAATATTAATTAATAAAAAAGGAAAATTCATCTCAAAAAAACCCCTATTGAACGAAAACGATGTGACACAACCTAAGTACCATCGCATCTATAAATTGAGATTATGCACTCAACTAGAGTATTATCATATAACATTACTAAAACAAAATATGTCAACTCCTTTCCTAATATTGTTTATTTGCCTTAACTTAAGTAATTTGTTTCTCATTTCTTTCTCTTCTCCCTATAATAAATCTTCAATTCTGTCTTCTTGCCACAAAGATGACCATAATGCATTGATTAACTTCAAAGAGTCCTTCACCTTTGAACAACCTTATCAATACTACTATTATAACAGTGCAACAAGATCATGGAAGAATGATACTGATTGTTGCCAATGGGAAGGAATAAGATGTCATCCTCATTCTCATCGGGTAATTGTTGTTAACCTTTTTGACAATGGAATTAAGGCTACCATTTCATCTAATAGTTCCCTTTTTCAACTTTATCACCTTCAGAGCCTTAACTTGTCTTTGAATGATTTCTCTGAATCTACTATTTCACCTAAATTTGGCCGGTTCCGTTTTCTTAAGCTCCTTGATCTTTCCATGTCAAATTTTTCTGGCAGAGTTCCTCTTGAGTTAGCCCAACTCTCTAAATTGACTTCCCTTGATTTATCATCCAATTATGATCTTCAAATTCAAAATTCCAATACGATATTCCACAACGTAACATCGTTGAGATTTTTATATCTTGATTTCATTCAACTTGATTCACGATTCCTTCAATCAATCACAAATTTGTCTTTGCTAACAGAACTTCATTTGTGGAGTTGTAATTTACAAGGAGAGTTGCCTCCTTTCATATTTAATTTACCACACCTAAAGATTCTTGACCTTATATCGAACGAAGTCATCAAATTTCCGTCGTCAACGAATAACTGTAGTAGCCCCTTGGAAATATTATATCTTAGTTCGAACAATATATCTTCAAACTTCCCCCCTTTCATAGGCCAATTAAAACATTTGAGATCATTGGATGTATCTGATTGTAGTCTAAGTGGGACTATTCCAATATGGGTGTGGAACATTTCTGAATCTATAACCCTTAGAGGTAATGCATTAACCGGTGGTATTCCATCTTCAATGAACACAACCAAGCTCTCAAGTTTAACTCATCTAGACTTGGCCAACAACCATTTCGTTGGAGAAATACCAAATTGGTTGTTCAATTTAAAGTTAATGGAATATATTGACCTTAGTTCCAACAACTTTAGTGGTGGTATTAGCCTTCATACCATTTTTTCTAGCCTTCCAAATCTCGTAGATATTAATCTATCAAGTAGTGGGCTATCTGTGACCATAATTGATTCACCAACCACCATGCCTAATCAATTGGAAACATTACATTTATCTAACACCAATATTGAAGGAGAATTTCCCATGTGGCTACAAAAGCTGTTGAGAGATTTCTCAATAATTAATATTGATCTTTCATACAACTCCTTATCTGGCGTTCTTGAAAGACTTCCTTGGGGAGACTCAGAATTCATTGATATCTCTAATAATATGCTAACAGGATATCTACCTATAGTTTCATCACCTCACACATATTTTTTTATTGCTTCAAACAATAAATTTATAGGCCCAATACATTCATCAATTTGCAATTTGACTTCTCTTAATGCTCTTGACTTATCTAACAATAGCTTGAGTGGAAGTTTTCCAAAT